>JANTCA010018995.1:0-34328 GCA_024741275.1 Chironex yamaguchii
ATCGGTATTCTCGTTTTCGATATGGCACCTCGCTATCAAAAGCCGTTTGACGTCATTGCGAAAGTGGTCTATTAATTATCAAAACGTTACGAGGGCCCAAATCTGAAGTTGAAACAAATCACGTACGTATGTAAGAATAGTTCGATTCCTACGTATTTCTTTGCAAAGAAAAGCTAATTGAAGTAACGTTGACTCCAACAAGGCACAAACCTGCTGAATGTCAAACCAGAACCTGTCGACTGTAGACCTGGTGGCGTTTTTATAATAAACAGATCTGAGTTCGGGTGCCAATCGAAGCAATGTACTTGCTTACTGGCATGTCTCTAATTTCATTGTTTAGATCCCCTCTACATTTCAAAGGTCTTTCAACATGGAGTAGTGTTAGTTGCTCGACATTTATCTTAGCTATCTATCAGCTACAGCTTAATGCTTCCTTAACTTGCTTACAAACTACTTGGTGGTTACTTTGATATTAAGATAAACAGCCCAAGGTACAAACTGTAATCAAGTCACCTTTAAAAGACGTCACTACTGTTTGATATAACAGTTTTACAAAAACAGCTCGAAGTACCTGTTGAAGAATATTAGTTCGTACAAGGCGTTGACCGGGCGCCTTTTGTTTGGGGAGGGGGTGTAGAAAGTGGCAGTGTTAGTCGCTAATATGTATGAGACAGATATATATTCGGGAGTCGAGACGGGGTTGGAGTCCATGGAAACATTTCAGGGTCGCGCTTTTCGTAGTGCTAGGTAACGCCCTCTTACCAAAATTGAACTCCCTTTTTACAGCTAAGAAACATTCTATTGCCTGTCAACATCAGTGATTAAAATATTCCTCTCCCTAACTTTCTTTTAAATGCACGCCAGATATGTTTTTACCTGCTCCTGGATAAACAATTGTTGTAAAAATAGGTGATTTTGATGATTTTCACCTTATTTCATATTTTGAAAAAAGAGGATTGATTCAAATAAATTAACTGCTAAACACTAATTCTTCTCGCTTTATTTTTTATTACTTATCAGCTAGGATATTAACGCCAATATTGTCTACAATGTCATTTTCACATGTGATAATCATCAGGTTACCCAGTCCATCATCGGTCATTGTCCGCAAGTTTTCACCAGCTTCATTCTTGAAAATGAGCGTTCTTTACTGGCGACTGACACTGGTTCAGTTAAAGCAAGTTGGTAACCTCTGGAAAGATGTGGACAGAGATACCTTCTACCTACTGGTATCTGCTTCAAATATCGATTTTGCCTCAATCTTTTGAATGTCAGCGCGAATGTAGCAAAGATCAGTGAACAGCAAATCAGGATCTTTGAGGAAATATTGCAGTGAAGGTGGATAGGTTTCAGGAAATAATATAAACTTACACATTATCAGTGTATTATCATTTACGAAATCGTCATTTGGGAAATCAACAGGGGATTTTCACGACCTTGATTTCTGCGCACGCCCACTCTTTTAGAGCTGAATTACCGAACCAACATACCGTTTTACTGAATGGAGAGGTGATTTACCAAATAAAGATAAAATATTGGGGTACCGCATCCCCACACACCCCGGTCGATCCACCCCTGGTTGGTAATGTAGTTGATGCAATATCCAAATATTTAGCAAAATTTTAATGTCTATGTAACATAAAAGTATGTAAGCTATCATATTATCTAAGCACATGATTCACCTATGTTTATATTGCCTCGATATGGTGTGATAAGTCCGAACTTTTTTCATCCTTCTCCACTCGAGCAGACAAAATGTTAGACATCTTCTAATTGCCTGTTTCAACAGACTACAGGGCATTGTCTCTTAATAAGAAAATAGACAAACGTGAAACCCCGTGCTCTCTGGGCACGGAAACAGCCAATGTTGTGTGCTTTTGCCTTGTCGACGTTCAACGTTTTGGTTTTAAACCGACACTGCTATTGTCTTGGATTGTCCTTTCAAGTTGCAGGTAAGAAAATGAAATGTCACAATTATTTTTTTTGTGCTATTCACGTACCATTTTACAATAAGGATAATTCCTTGTAATGATTTCTAACACCAAAATAACAGGGCTAGCTTTCTTACAGGGGGGTTGTTTTCATGCTTTTCCATAAGCGACAGAAGTTCTTCTCGACAACTCGGCCATGTTAGAAGTAAAGGTTACTTGTTCGGTTATAATCCTCAATACTCATTATTTGGTTAACGCTGTGCTGTGCCGGATACTTCCCGTAACCTTACGAAATTCCTGCCTCGTTGCATACATTTGAGGCTGCAGCGTAAATTGTGTAGCACATGTTGATGGAGAGTCAGCATATTGAACGTTGCAAGTTAACTTCGCTCGGGCAGTCTAGAATGCTAAGGCCCTTGTAAAGTGTGAAGGTGTTCCAGGCCAGTCGGAAAATGTAGAAGCTACTTGTAACCAGACACACAGGTATTTACATTTTTGGATATGTATGTAGGTTAACTCTCTACTGAGTTTAAAGATAAATGTTATTTCTTATTTTTATATCAAAAGCATTTTCAAATGTTCATCAGTCCTAGCTCTTCTTAAATTTGGAGACCCTGAAAACAGGTCCAGTTGCTTCCTCCAAGCCTGGCCTATTGACATAAGGAGATGTAGGCGAAAGTTCTTCCATATAACATATCTGGATCACTGAGTATCGTCATGTTCACTGCTTGCGGTTGTCAGTGGCCTCCAGAGATTTACAATAACGAAATGCAGCTAGGCATCAGCAAGAAGCCAAATTCAGCAGGGAGATAGAGGTTAGAGAGGGTCAACATCTGTACACGGCAAAGTTTAATCACAACCATTATCAAAACCATTATCATTGACAACCATTAACAATCATCCATCAATTGTAAATCAATCATTAACAAGTCATCGATTAGACATCAATCAATCATCAACTGTTATCATCATGTCCATCACTATCATCATAATAATCACCGTTATCTTCAGTTTAGCATCCATTTTCCATGCTTGTATGGGTTGTATGAGCTTTGATGACTATAATCCAAGCTATACTATCCTCAGCTAGTGCTTCAATGACTTTCCTTTCTTTTAGAACTTTTTCACTAACCTCAGCCATAAAACCTAAACTAAATTTCGTACGGAAGTACATACACACTTCATACTAGCAAAACCTTCCCTTCCACCATCTCGAACTTTTTTTCTAAACCGGAATAAGGAAGTGGTAGTACGTCAGCGTTTCAATTCGTATGAAAGTGTAGGACGTCATTCGCCCCACGCCCCCCCCCCCCCTAAAATCGTTGATGAACACATTATTTCACTGCACTGAAGATGAGAAAATGTATTCAGTTTTAGTTCTCTGGATGCTGAACTAGGCCTGCTGCAATTTTGACCTCCATGCAACTGGCGCTTGCCGAGACTTCCTTATCTAGGAAGGCATTCGTCTCCCACATTTTGATGACGCACCGCTTTCATAAAACTGAACATTAGAAAATAAGTTCAGTTTTAGTTCTTTAGATGCTGAAAGTAGACCTGCTGTATTTTGCACTTCCATGCAAGTCTCCTCATTTTTCTCCTGACTGCCGTTGGGGCATGTTGTATAGATCTGAACACGAGAAAGTAGTTTACCAGTTAAGAGAATTCAGTAAAGATTGAGAAAACATTTTAGTATCAACCTTTTTTATCTTAAGCATATAATGTGTAGAATTCTTTGCATTAAGCAAGGACTACCTACTCGTATTTACTAGGTCATCCCTCAGTTCATGTTTCAAAGCACATCATATTATGCCGGCAGTTGCTTCTTCACATCATTTATAGTCTAGGGCTTACACAATTAAAATTTAATCCTAATCAATGGTACTTATTCTGTCAAATGTAAAGTGTTTTAAAGGTTTAATCGTTACTATCATTAATACACTCTAGTAGCAACATGCGTTTGGCATGCTTGCTGATATTGGTAATACCGTTAGAGTCGTTATATGTATGATCGATTTAATCAAAGAAACCCTAAACTGTTCTTATTTCAAAGGTTGAGTCCTTTTCATGACCCATGTTAAATGAAATTTCAATAATATCTCAAAATGAAAGAAAAATATTTCCAGGTCTTCCAACGATCTACGAAGTGCTTGAATGTGTCAATATATTACCAACTTCTAAACGCTGATTTACACTTGATGCAATCTGACCACTGTGCAACTACGATTGATGTTTCTTTGTGCGTGGATATAGCATTGGTCGAGTACGCCATCTTGAATCTAAGGATCACGGTTGAAATCCAGTTCCAGACAAAGAGCTGAGAGAGTCACAACGTCATTTACTATCCCAGGCATAACAATGCGGTGTAGTCACATAAGCTCGCACTGTTTAGATACGTCAGATACCGTATTTCCTCGAATGAACGCCGTTCATTATAAAACTGAACTTTTCGATGCGGCGTTCAGTAGAGGGCGGAGTTCAATACAAAACAAAAAATGGGATAAAACATGACTTTAAACATTGTTTTCTTATCCCCCCCCCGAAAAAAAACGTAACAATAGACTGCGTAAAAATCGTCAAAAAAGTTCAATAATGTCTTTAGGGTATTAATCATTTCAAAGAGTGTCAATATCACTGATTCTGTCACAATCTTCGTCTATGACATGAAAACTTTCATTGTTTTCCCAGATGCCAGACTCCAAAATATAAAAGGATTATCAGAACCTTCCTCTTCATCCAGTACGTCCGTTGCCTATTTCAACAAAGCAGCACTAGTCGAACAAGGCGATTCTTCTTTAAAACAATGGATTTGCTCCTCCTTTGATCCATCCGTAGCTACGTTTAAGCCATACGCCTTGAAAGCTTTGATGATCTTCTCACAGCTCAATCCATTTCACGCTTCTGAGACCCATTCCATAAGCTTTCGTACTGGTAGTGTTCCTGATCTCTCCACTTGGTAAACTGCTCTACGCCATCCATCACATATGCTATTAAAACGTGGCTTTCGTTAGAGGGTGCCTTTTTTCCAAATCTTTACACAGAATTGCGGCGTTCATTAGAGGGCGATGTTTATCAGAGGGTGGCCTTTATTAGAGGAAATATGATATTTACAACTAAAAGGAAACGTTTAAAAGTATGAATGCGATATCACGCTATCTTTTCGAACAGACAAAAAGTAAAAATAGCTCAAACCTATAATTGTTATCGGGGCTTTGACATTTCGATTGACTAAAATTAATTAACGGGGGTGTCTTATTGAGGGGTGGGAGTCGGGGAAAATTTACAATTTAATCAGTGTCCCCCTTGTATTAAGCACCCGATAGAACACATACCTGCTTCATGAAAATTTACAGTGACTCTTGAGTAGTGCATTTTCTTTATATAATTGTAATTTCTATATATTTGATAAGTTTATTCTTGTGAATACTTGGTTAAGATCACGATCATTCTTTTTCTATTAACATAAGCTGAAATTAGGCCATTATTAGAAATTTCTCACAGGATCTCCTATCATCCTCAGTTAACAGTAAATAGTAAATAATAAAGTTCAAAGAATCCTATCGAAAGATTCTGTTAATATGGCCGAGCTTCACCTTATGTTAATAGAAGCATTGTCGAGATTGGAACCACGTGTCTCTTTCAATGTAAAAAAAAAAGATCGTCGTCTCAATTCTTATAATCAAGTTTATTATTATTCCGCCTGGTGTTGCATTATCCACAAATTTTAGTGTCCTCGGCATCATTCATTTTAAGATTGCTTATACACGAATTACAATGTATAAAGCAAATACTGTTGGAAAACAACGAGTATACACTTATACAGACATCTACAATGTAGACATAAGCGTGTGACATGGAAAGATGGAAAGTCAAACCGATTACCTTCCAAGACTTTCCTATGCCAGTACGATTGGAAACACTCCGTGAACAGACCTTGTGTTCATATTCCTTTGGCGCTAACAACACGCCTAGCAGTCTTAGGGAAACTCCGAATTTTTGATACGCTAAACTCCCCTTATTACATGTATCATATTTCATTGCCATCAAATAATATACCGTCGGACAGTTTGTGTACCGAATCAAGTAGACGATTGACTCAGACTTTCATGATTTATTTAACTTGGTTAATTTATTTCACAATATTTATCTGCCCATTGAAACAGGCGCCAACTGGCAAATCTAAGACCAAAGTATCTCTCCACTGCCACTTTTCCATTATTTACTTTTGTTATTTGTCATTTTATGTCATAGCAATGAGCCCTCCATTAAGACCTTGGAACTTCATTTATTCAACCGTTCTGTTGGTAGACCTCGGCCCCTGTTTGGAGCTTATCCCTTTGCAAAGAAAAAAAACGAGGCACCTACCTAGTAATTCGCACGTCACATTAGAAATTATTGCCAGTTAAGAGCTTCGTGTTCTTTGAACGACAATAGAAATGTTTTAATTTTTTTCTCTACTTCATCATGTCACTGAGCCTCGCACGATATTGCCGTTTCGCTGTCAGTATATAAATTAGAGACTCAAACAAACATCGTTAAAAAACCCTCGGGCGAAGCAATACGACGTCCGTGAATTATGGTCGATTTAAAAATTCATTTCGCCAGACTATTTTTCTCGTTTGCAAAGGTGACTTTATTCATTTTCTTATGGAAAGAGGTAATATTGACAAAAACAGAGCAAAGAAAATGCGTGCATAGCATTTTGTTATTACACAATCCTATTACTAAGTGACTACTTTGGCCACGCCAAAGAAATGCGTATGATCATTTCACTCAGTAACAAATCCATGAAAATGTACCCCGAAAATTACCAGGAGCAATAATGAAGAACGGAATCAAAGTTTTCAAAATTCTTCATTTTGTTGTATTATGTTCGAAAAGTGCGCTTTGGTAAGTGGGTATACTAATCGGACGACAGTAATCAATTCTTTCTTATCATTACTACATGAGGGCTGGAAATAATTGTTACTGAATTCAATGTTGATGCCCTTCGCATACGTTATCCAATTTTAACTAATCTTGTCTCAGAGCAACGTAAAACTAACCCATGAGTTCACTGGCATATACATAGGAGGCGCAAGGGGCCAGGACACCCACGTTCCATGAAATTCACACGTCCACACGATAGGTTTGCCAAGAACTGCTTAAAGTGCTTGATCAAAGCTATGCCTCCTAGTTTTCCCTTGCAACATACGCTGATAATTTCATGCATTTTAACAAGAATGACTACATTTTCCCTTACTGGCAGAAACTGCATCCTGCAATTGTAAATTGTTAGTTACATCCCACCTACCTTTTAGAGACATTTTACTCGTGTACGGAGAAGCTGGATATTATATCAATTAGTCTAGGTTAGATCTTGAAAGTTTCTCTTAACATTCTTGTGTTTTCTTGCTTCCTACTCTAGTTTTTTTTAAAGGGGTGGGGTTGGTTGAGGAGTATCGGTTGGTTGTTTTTTTTCACTTTTTCTACTTTGCTTTCCTTTTTTTCTACTTTGCTTTCCTTTTTTTCTAGGCCTCCATTCATCCTGCCGGTCGTTAATTACAACAGTTGAAATAATTGTTAGTGCTTTGCCAGTCGTCATTATTTTGATGAAACCAGAACTGCCTTGATGTCGTGCCATTAGTTCAACGTGAACAGCGAACACCAATCCTAATATCACCCAAGTGTCGATATCTGCAATATCACACGTGACTACCGTCTGACGTCATTTAATTCATGAAATACTTTGGTCGGTGAACCTTACGACCACGCCATACGCCGTGAAAAAGGACCGGCTTTGATGACGACGTCCTTAAGCCATTCAGTTCCAATTAATTGTACACCAGAATATCTCCAAACCAGAATTTGACAGAACTGGGAAGAGGGCAGACGGGGTGTACTCGTGGGTACCAGAAACATTTGAAAGTACAGTTTGACACCAAAAAGATAAATGATAAGATAAGTGTTTTCTAGGTCAGCAATCCTTTCTATTTGTGAGACGGCAAAAATGCAAAATGGCATCCAATTAGAGTTGTCCCATACGACGCATACTTTCATTTTCAATCACATTGATGTCAACAGGAAGATCACGCCTCTTAGCAAGATGGCACCCATAACTCTGCCGGCATCAACAGTGCAAAGACCCGTAAGGTTACATCTGCAGTTGTACACCCAGCCGGGTTGAAACTAGGCACTGTGAAATAAAATGCTAGGCGTGAACATTTTCAAAAACCAAATCATAGAGGTTATTTATACCTCACACAAACGTTGCTTTAAAACCCCGAGCCAAATGTCTTGTAAATAAAAATTTGTTATCCTATTAACTCTAGCTGTACTAAATTCACTGTTGGACAAAAAAGACTTGTCTGGAACTCATTTTAATAACAAATCCGAAACTTTTAAGAATCCAGGAGAGGTTTGATACTGCCAAAAAAGAATATTTGAAAAACCTACCTTCCACCAGAGGCACTTTTGTGTACCATACCAAGACCAAGACTCCAATTTGCTTTAAAATGCAATCCATCTTTTCCTAGGATAAAAAAACAGGTCTGTTATAACGCAAACTCCAGACAATCTCTGCTCCTGTCTGGTTTCAATGGTGCTTTTAAGTGACCTTTCGCAGTTGTGTGACATAAAATGCTCTTGTGAATAGCTACTGTTGCTGATGGGTTCTTATAGGTGATTCCCTTGTTGTGATATTTAAACCTGTTTGTCTGAAGCGGATGTCTATTTAGCTCATCTTCTTAGTGTCACGTCAGTATATTACCGTATTGTTGTTCACACTGAAAGGACCATAGAAAGTGTCAAGAGTTGATTTCTGTCAAGAGGAAATCTTATGGCGAAATGTAAACTTTTGTGGTAATTGGAGTCTAATTTACAGAGTAGTTACAACATGCCCGCACAGTTCACACTATTCAGGCGCTAATAAGGAGCGGGGCCTGTATCAGATCAGACCAGAGAACGTCTATCTCAAAATTCGAGATGCATTCTTCCAAGGTCTGTGTAACTTGATATTTGCCATCAAGGATAGTGTGTTTGAGGACTTGAATAGTTCGCAAAGGGTATATTTTACTAGCTTCTTATCAGGGCCAAGGACCGTAGTTCTTAGAGGAGGCAACCTTCTGTGTCTAAGATTTAAGAGTGCCACAATGCAGTATAAATGCAATGAACGAGGAATCCTAGAGATCCCATTTGAACAATTCACAATGTCAGAGACGCAATCCTAAGCGATGACTGCTCAACGTTTTAGGTCAGTAAAATAGTCTATGACACGTAAGCATGCTACAATACCATGTAGATGCAGCGCAAGGTCCATTCATTCAAATCTTTGATATCCTATTTTAGGGGTTTACAATGCCCCAGTCAAAGATGTTAGTAATGACTAGTCCATGTTTTAGGTCTCTTAAGTAGATGAAAGCATGGCATTTGCTTGATAGTGAAGGCAGAAAGAGAAGCAACACCTTGCAGTTTAGAGGACAGGAATTTAAGTCGATGTCACGTAAGGTGTAAGAATGCTACAATACAGAACACATGATAAAGTGAGGGGTTTATTCATTAAAATCGTTGCAATTCTGTTTCACGATTTGACAATGTCCAAGCTCAAGTGGTTGGGGATATGTTTTGTGAGCAATTTGTTCAAATACCCTTACAAATTTGATTGATTTCTTGTAGGTACCTTTTGGATATTGTGTTCAGACCCTCTTTCTCTATCTCCTTGAGGACAGGAAAAGTCAGTTGATGACAGGTAAGATAAGAAAAATGCTCCAGTGTAACGTAGAGACAGTGTAAGACTCATCAACATAATTCAAATATTTGATACTTCCCAGGTTCAAAAGTAAGCATAGTCACTAACATTGTAATTGCAGTTTTTATCCCGATAGTAAAACGTACAAAGGAGCAAGGCACTGTCAGAAAAGTGAGCGGAGGTGAGAAGTTGGAAAATTTTTGAGTCTACACTGAGTATACAGAGTTCGTCAAAAGACTATTTTGGACCGTTTAGTTGTTGTGCGAGGTGCAGACCATTTTGAAAATTACATATGCGACTGACACAGGGGGCTGAAAGGACTGTAGGCCTATCACTTTTTCAAAGTCATGGTGTCATTATTGAATACTCAACTTGTCAGAGTGATGTATTTGAATGATTCATATGCATTACTTTCAGATAGAAGTAGACAAGGAAGCATTTTGTAAAGAACAGAAGTAAAGTTATGATTGCAATCACCGGGGCTTCGAACCCCGATCAAACGAATACAAACCAGATGCATTTCGTAGTTAGCTAAGCAGCTCCAATGGTAATAAACGGATGTCTGGTAGGCACCGAACACATGTCACTTGCAAGTGTATACGCCAATAGAAAGACATGAGTGGTTGACTTTGCCTATTAAGCTTTTAAGCTCAATGAAAAAGTGCAAGATTTGCAGTCCGGAGACTCAGACTCAAATCTCCATTGGTCAAAATCATAACTCGACATAAGTTGTTTACTAACATCCACCCTGTTTACTTCTATCTAGAACCAGCTTATCCCTTACGTCTTGTAACAACAAGGCTGTAATGGATCTTCTTAACAAACGGGAAAGAAAATATAAGACAGAGGTCGTACATTAAATAAGTGCTTAAGATATCACCGGTTTTGCCCGACAGGAATGTTAAGGTCATAAGGGCAGTTTACGAAAACCTGGAAACCTACCATCGTGGATTAGCAACCTTTGGCATAGACCAAATTACCTACTTTACAACATTTAACCTTGCTGTGACTGGGAAGTTCTCACTTGATGTTTGATTGGCTATGAGATGAACTCAATAAGATCACAGCAGCATCTGCGTATTATTTTGAACAGGTGAAAGAAGAACTAAAATTGCAAGATGACTTTGTCCATGAAATGATATTTCGGCAGCACAAAACACTTCCTATGTGCCTCCGGATATGGAGACCGTCTATATGTTGATTACAAGTTTTTTATTGAGTCTCTTGTTCATAGAATTGAAGTTCCCATTTAAGGTGTAACTGCTCTAGAGACTGTGGAAGTGCAAGTAATCATTTACAGAGTCTGAAGACGAAATTATTATGTTGTGTACGGACTGGGAGAATATGTAGATGTATGTTCCAGCTAGATGCTCAGATGGGCATGTGGTCATGCAGTGGTGGATACGATAAAGATGACAATAATCAGGCAGAAAATGAAAGTAAGAGAGTTGTATAGGAAGATCATAGAGAAACGACTGAGGTGATATGGACACTTTCTCCAAAGAGAATAAAACTCACATTACAAAGAGCTATGTATATGATGGTGGAAGGACGGAGAGGCCCGGGAAAACAAAAGAGAAGATGTGAGGACTGCGTGAAAGAAGACCTCGTGGAGAAAGGGCTTAGAAGCCTTGATATAAAAGAGCGACAGTACTGGAGAGCCATGATCAAAACTTACGACCCTGCTTGAAAAGATTAAGTCAAGGATAGGAGAAAAAAATGTCTTACTTGGGTCAGTTTATTTGTGAAAATTTCAGTGAGGAGAGATAATACGGGGGAGGCATCCAGTAGACCCCATTGCTATAAACACCACCACAGGATGGGTGTTGGCTGAACCTTTTAGTAGAGGAATGTGAGGAAACGGAGATGAAAATGTCAGCCTATGTATACACGAGACTGGACACGGTTCTGCAGAAGAAAGACTATTCAGACGCCTTAGAACAAGGGATCATGAGCCAAGGCATGAACATTTAGTTAATAATACAATAAGCCGTACAATGGCGGGTTCTTTCTACGTTTAGTGGGCATTATCTCCAATTTCTTCTCCTTAATGTATTTTTGCTCTTGTCAGTGCTTACAGATTTCATTAATTTTTTTAATCTTTTATTTATAGTCACATAAGCCTCATATGATTACCCAAAGCAAATATCTACAATTTGAGAATTCATTGACCAAGACTAAATTGAATCTAATAATTCACTCGCGTTCACGATTTCAAAAAGTATGTTGTCGTTTAAGGTCTGAAGAATAATTCATGTTATACTACGGTAGCTATACTGTGAATTATCAGGTCCATCTAGTGTAATTTTTCGAAAAATGTGCATTTTTGATAAGTATAATCCTTATTATTAAAGAACTCGGTTAAGAGTTAAATTTTATCAGAAAGCAACATCGACTCTGATAGTACGTGACATTATCAGGGTCCTGTACAGTAAAACCATTTTGTCTAATGTTCGACATAAGTGAGATTTTTGCTGTCGAGTAAGAGTAATATAGCCCTTGCCAAGTTAGCACAATCTTAAAGAGAGTTCATCGTCCATTGGCTAGTTTCCGAGGACCAGAAGCTTGCGAGTAGAAGTTGGTGATCAACAGGAAGTACTCATATTATCAAGAATCAAAATTTTAGCAATTTTGTCATGTTTAAAAAACCACGTAACTGTGCAAAGTGCAAATGTCATACACTCCTTAAATAGACAGTGAGATCGTAAGTGTGAATAAATTTGCGGAAGTAAGAATTATTGAATTATCTCATGTTTTTAACTAGTGGTTAAAAGTAAACACTGATGCCATCAAGTAGTCGCGCTCCCTTTCCTTCCCTCTGTCAACTTCACGTAGATAATGAATTTTTGAGACATTACATCACATGGTTGCATACATTATACTACATCTCTTGCCTACACGACTTGAATACAAAATTGTCGTTAGTTGTCATATATTTGAAGCATTGTTTGATGTACTAAGTATACCTAGAAAATATTTCCAATTTTTATACCTAGAATATATACGGTCAGAGAATCAACTCAATTTAAAGTGCAACGCTATACAAATAGGCTTAACCTAAGTACTTATGGCAAACATGCTAAACAAGGACAAAGTTCAGTACCGTAGTTGGTCTTTGAAAAACTGCGGGGAGCGGGCAGAAACATCTGCCATAAACTAGGTTCGTCAATTACCTCTTCGTTTCGTAGACGCTTTAGCCACAACAAATGTTGCAAATCAGGACAAAGAAACTAGCTAACCCATAAAAACATTCACACACGGTCTGTGGGCAATTCCACGATACCAGTTTCAGTTTATAGAGCTGACAATTGTTAACAGAAAGTTTTCGAAAATGTTCAATTCGCCAAAAAGTGGGGGAAATTGCCTTCCTACCCCCCGGTGACTACGGCCCCGAAGTTTAGGTCTGCCATTTGTATATGTATTTTCAGGAAAAGTTAGGGAAAAAATAATTTTGCGTAAGAATTTCTTTTCTTGACTTGACCATAAATAGGTATAAATGTTTTCTCAGTTTGATTTACAAGGCAGTCTAATTCAAATCACTAAATCATTAACATCTACTACGAACGCCAGGGTTTCACGCCCTCAATTGGAAATTTGTATGGAGCCTTATTCTAATGCATTTGTTAAGCCCAACATTTATTTTTTTAAAGAATTTCTACAACTATGCAATTGAAGGTGATTTCCTAATTATTGCGTTTCGCAAATTTATACACAAATTATGTTTATAGTGGAAGACTTTCCTCCATTACAAATTGGCTATAGAATTTGCATACCCACACTTGTATACTGTAACGTATGATAGTGTACAGTAGATCTTCATCGCCTACTTCTAGTTCACAGTGAAAATGTGTTTATAAAATGATGCACAAAAAAAGAAATATAAAATATAAAATTTTGTAAAAGAATAGAGACCGTGGATAGTATCCGACAGGTATAAGGCATTGAATTAAAACATGATCAGTCAAGCTTACTTGGTCATATGGTGGCTAGGGGAAAAAATTTAGGCTTGCTTATGTAGAGGATGCAGTACAAAGGAAGGTGCAGTTAATAACCTTTGGCTTTCTCACATTATCAATAGTCGTGTATGTCAGAGCTACTTGATCGTTATATTCTTCCTTCCCGTTAACGAATGTTTTTCGTCTGGTTTAACAAGTAATTCCCTCATTCACACGCACTTTTCAATTCAGCATATTTGATTGATAATCAATAAAATATTGCTGAAAGCAAGCCTTTTCAGGACCAATGTCTGTTACTACTGTTGACCGTAATTAAATATTGCATCGTATCTGTGGCACACTATTATTACCACCAACTGTTGCAGATTGTAATTGTATGGATTCTCTATTTTCCTAAGTTAGCATTGGTTTACATTTAGGTTGGGTACGTTGAAATGAAATGAAAGGAAATCCCGTTGTTAATATTACCTTAGATCAGTTAAAAAATCAAGGCGAGAAGACAAATTCTAAACATATTATCATTAAGTCCTTTAAAATACTTGGGTGAGATTGTCAGAAAGATTGTTGCTTACATTCAACGCCCACTTATTAAGTTAACTTTGTTAAACTATTAAACGTAGTTATATTCGCTCAGGTTATGGGCCCAGAGTTGTAAAGTGATTGATAAAGTAGTTATTAGCTAGTTGTAGTATAAGATTTTTGCAGGATTTTGTTGATTTGCTTTTTCGGTCATGTCAAAGGAGGAAAGTGCGACGCCCTTAATAAAAAAGTTCAATGGAGCCAATTTTCGGACATAGAAACCCATGGAAGGTATGGCAATGCTTCGATTTCGGGAATTATGGCGTGTAGTTTCAGGCCAGGAAACTTTACAGAAATGTGGACAAAATTCTCATAAGATCGATCCATGGCTTTTAAAGGATGAGAGGGCACTTGGCTGCATAACTTTATATTTGGGCTAGAGCCAGTTAGTTAATGTGGAAACTGCAAAAACAGCCAAAGAAGCTTGGGACAATCGTGCTTCCGTTTATGACAAAACGGACACTGTAGAGTTGCTACGTGTTAAGGAAAAGTTTTATGGGACCAAGATGTAAGAAGGTAAGAATTTATTGAACATTTACTTGATGAAACAACTATATAGTAAATTGTTGAGCCTTGACCCGAACGTGAATGAAAAGGAGTTGAGTATGGTCGTAATCATCAGCTTGCCACAATCATATCATACCATAAGAACAGTCTTGGAAAGCGAAAAAGACTCAGAGTGGATTTGGGAAGAACTTAAGGCAGAGTTGCTTCATGAATATGACCAATTATGTGCATATGGGACTTTGAAATCAGACAGTGCATTATTTATTAAAGGCTCTTCACAAAATAGTAACTATGGAGGTAAGAGATATCAGCAACGACATTCTCGATTGCCAGTAAGTGCTAAATATCGCCAGAATAATAAAGGAAGATGTTTTCAATGTGGCAAACCTAGTTATTTTGCAGATTAATGCAAAGAGATGGACAATTATGGCAAAGGAAGTCAAAATCCAAAAGGGCCCAACAGTGCACAAGTTTTATAGTACGTTTGTTGTCATGGTGATTTTGCTTTTGTAACTGGGAACAGTTTTGCTTTAACAGCTGAGAACAAGAAAAAAGAATGCTACGAAATATGCTAGAATGCTGCCCAACATATGACTTTCGATCTTCCAAAGCTACTTAACTACGAGCCTTTTGCCGCACCCAAAACAATAAGGATGGGTAATGACCATGTTGTTAAGGCTGAAGGACAAGGGATTGTTCAGATTATGTCCAATGTGGGGAATGAAAGGTTCCAAATTTCCCTTGTTTCTTTATCAAATGTCTGGTATGTTCCTGAGTAAGCTCGAAATTTAATATCGATTCCTCAAATGAATGCAAAAGGAGCATTTTGGAAATAACAAAGGACAATTGTGTAGCTAAACTGGATGGTAACGTAGTGTTTATTGCTAAATTGGTTGGAAATTTGTATCGTCTTCATGAAGTTATAAGTTAGGATGATGTACATATGCATGAGGTGAAGGATTGTAAAAGTATTGACCTTTGGCATTTGCGTTTTGGTCATTTAGGCTTTGAAAGTGTTGCAAGGTTACGAGACCAAAACGTGGTAACTGGATTGAAGTGTAGAAGAGATCTCTCCAAAACCAAGGACTGTGAGGGATGTGCTCAAGGAAAGTTGCATCGATTGCCTTTTCCAAAAGAGAGTTTTGGACGAGCTAACAGAGTTTTGGAACTAGTTCACACAGATGTAAGTGGAAAAATGAATACTGCTTCAGTGGGAGGTAGTAGGTAGGTATTATGTTACATTTACAGATAATAAAACACGTTATGTCTGGGTTTATTTTATGAAAACCAAAGATGAGGAATTTAGTATATTTAGAAAGTTTCTAGCATTTGTCGAGAAGTTTACTGGAGAATAGGTTAAGAAATTGAGATGTGATCATGGAAATGAATACCGTAATGCACCGTTTGAACAATTTCTTGCTGAAGGTGGCATTAGACTTGAATTGACTATCACGTGTACTCTGAACAGCATGATGTTGCTGAAAGACTCAAAGAAACTCTTGTTGAAAGTGCTCGGTTCATGATCCATCATGCTACGTTACTATACACACTGTGGGCAGAAGCAGTATCTACTGCTGCATATTTGCGCAAAAGAAGTCTTACTTTTGCCCTAAAGGGACTAACCCCATACCAATGTATGAGAACGAGCAGATGTTTCAAATCTCCGTGTTTTTGGGTGCAATGCCTTTGTGCACATACCTCGAGAAAAAGAACAAAACTGGACCCTAAGTCGATGACCCTGCAGGTCTTGCATGTATAGCTGCTGCTGGATAGAGGAGCCTGTTAATATTGAAGAGGTATGGAATGGTAAGTATGCTGTATACCACTGAATGGAAGAAGGCAACTGATAGAGAATATGAATCTCTTCAGAAAAACAAAACTTGGGAGTTAGTAGAGAACACAAATGATGCAAATGTTGTAGGCTCTCGTTGGATTTTTAAAGTAAAATGTAAGTCTAATGGCACAATTGATCGTTTTAAGTCCCACCTTGTTGCACAAGGTTTTTCTCAAAAGGAAGGCATAGATTATGCTGAGGGTTTTGCTCCTGTAGCAAACTGTGCTTCCTGTAGCAACTGTGTTTCCATAAGAACTTTCTTAGCCTTTGCTAATTATTTGGACTTCGAAATTCATTAGACATGAAAGCGGCAAAAGAACTTGTATGGCTTCGTTCTTTGTTAACAGACTTGGGCTGTATACAGTCAGCTCCAATTATTCGAGGATAACCAGAATTTCATTGAGTAAGAATCCATCTCATCATGACCTCACAAAACACACAGATGTTAAGTACCATCATGTCAGACAAGTTATTAGCGATAAGTATTGTGAGGTTGTATATTGTCCAACACAAAAGATGCTTGCGGACTTTCTAACCAAAGGACTGCCTAGGGACCAATTTCAATTTTGTTTACTTCAACTTGGAATTGTTAATATTAACTAACCTTTTGAATTTTGTTAAGTTTGTAACATTACATCGCTTGAATGATTCGCAAAGTGGGAGTGTCAGAAAGACTGTTGCTTACATTCAACGCCCATTTATTAAGTTAACTTTGTTAAGCTGTTGACTAATCGGGACATTATTATCCTCGGTTTCCTTTAACCTTGAATACTTAATGTTCTGCTTTTTGTTACAAAATTGTCTTACCTTTTAACTAATTTTGCGTTATGACAAATTGCTTTTAACATACCAATCCTTGCCTTATCTCGTGTTTTTTTCTTTGTAACTTATATGTCAACGTTTTTTGACATTCTTAATTGCTGGAAATGTCTCACATTGATGATTCCGTGATGAACAAGACTTGAAATATTAGAAATTGTGGAAAATCGTTGACGTCTCATAACATTTCCCTTTGCAGTTTTATATTGTACAAGTGCAAAAAAGTTTGATTAATGTACATGATGGTTTATCTATGATTGATTTTCGATACTTTGCCATTTGTATACTTATTTGCATGTCTTAATTATTGATGACTAGGATAAACAAGATTGATCTTACTCCATTACCGTCTGTTCTCCGACCCCAGTTGATTAGCACAACAATGTAAGCGAGGTTTTGTATTGCTGCACTTAACATCTCTGATGACACAAAAAGACCTGTAGAGGTTTTTAATACATTGCTAAAGACAAGAGATGATATTATCTTTACTTGAACGTGACCAGCATTTTACAACTAGGAAGAATTTGGATTAAAAGATTACTTGTTTGTGCATCACTTGTGTTGAAACTTTGAATCAGTTTGTTACAAGTTCCATAGAATGGCATACACAAATTTTAAGATACTGATAATGTAATTAAGACTGCAGTTATCTCAAATTGTGCCTCCAAACGATTTCAATGGTATACCGTTGTGGAACAGGATCTAAATTGATGAGAAGTTTTTTCGATAGGTCATAACCTTGAAGCAAGTAGATGACAAACATCAGGGGTAGTCAAATTCGCCAGAAAGTCCCAAAAACATTTTACAAGGAAACCATCCGATGTAAAGAAGCTCTCTTCTAAATGTGATAATTTCGGAGGACTTGAAATCCCATGCCATGTCTTGTCATTCTCAGAAGTTGAATCATACCCTACTCATCAAGCAACAATATATTGATATTGAAGATTATGTTTGTATGACACTGATAACCAGTCAATGTTACAAATGCCGATCAGCATTAAATCAGTATAGATATAGACATGAAGGTATCCCTTGTAAATTTACAATTTCAACTCTACAAAAACTCTGTACAAACTTACGACAGTTACATGACGATTTTTGCTCATGGTTCGTCACAGCATAAATTTGAAGTGCAGCTGAAATGTAAGAACCGATTTGTACCTTCTACTGTTTCTGTTCTCAAATATTCCCTCGCCAATCCATTAAGTTTCAGACTTAGCCAAAGGGGCTGTCCATATGAGGCGAGCTGGCGCGGTTGACCTTGACTGGCTCGCTTAGCCGAGATGGATTTGGTCCCGTGTTGATATGAAGATTTTTCATTCCGCCTGACCGGGATGGAGTGTTGATATGGAAAATTTTAGGCGAGATCTCGGCAAAACCGAGTGAAATCCCGGCAAGGCCCGCTGACCTGCTCACCATAAGAACACGTCTATTTTTAAGCAAGTGAGCCATCCCGGTTAACCGCGCCAGCACACTGCTATACGAGTAAGTCCTTAGGCTTCATATTGTCAGCTCAATCAATTAACACCTAATGATTCTTGGACAACGTCTCACCAAATATAAACAATTTCAATAGCATTGGAGGATTAAGGGTTTTTGAAGTTAGACTATTGATGGACAAATTAGTGATATTGTTTGCCAAGCCAAGAAGAAGGAAATTCTTTTGCATACAACAAAAAGTAATGACAGACTGAAAGGCGAAGGGACCAATACCCTGTGTTTTCACTTCATTAAAGATATTTTTAAAAAGGATAGAAGTACTTATTTGTGTGGCGATATGAGAATCGTAAATGGTCCTATCCAAGGTGAAAGAGACCTAATACATACAATTAGTAATTATGTTTGATCCATGAATGCCCTTTGCCAAAATTAGGCTTTGGAGCAATTACCAAATGTTATTGGCGGAAGAAGGAGATGTATTACAGCCTTTGTCACCCACAAAAGATTACGGGGAAATGGTACTCCAAATCTTGGAACTAGCAAATCGAATGTTCCAACCTGTCATTGCAAAAAATTAACTATGAGGACTTCACATTGTATTTCATACATCACACAACGTTATTGTTTTTGTCAAGTTACAAAAAGAAAATGACTGTGATGCCAGTTCTATTTGATAATTTCTAATATGGAACCTGTCTTTTAATAAACACAATGTAAATTTAACAAGGATAATTTTATGCCCTTGGGATTTGTGTCTTCAAAGGAAGATAAAACACGTGATCTACCTGAAGCATCCACAGACCTTAGTGCACCACCATCAAGAGCTAGTAGTGACTACCAAGGTTGTTTAGAATACCAAAGAATATATTATTAGCATACATATATATATGCAGGGGATTATTTATTGGAATTACAAAACGAAATTTCGGATTTTATTTAATATTCTTTTGAGACATGACTACACGACAATTCCTTCTTCCTCAGCCATATTAGTTCGACTGGTAATTTACACTAATTTATTTTGTCGATGGACCGTGGCCCCCTCAGCAGATGGTTAAAGGGGCACCAAAGTTAAGAAGGGGAGCCAAAAACCAGAAAGAGCTTGGTCTCGCTGTACTAGGCTACTATCATCCGACTGCCGCATTCCTGGAAGAGTGTAAGATATTTTGTTTTTGTGATAGCTGAGTTGAAGAGAGTGGATGGTTTCTTTTGAATGTGTTGTCATTTTTCAGCTATTTCATTCCTTTCGGTGTCACCTTTTTTAAACGCTCTTCTGTTTTGTTTGTCCTCTCTGTCCTAGACACGTTTTGGATTCTCCAATATAGGTGGAAGGACAGTCTTGTAGCTTGTACACTATATCAAATTGGTACTGGGGCCTTGGGCTTTGAAAGCATTGTTTCTAAGGTGGAATTTGTGTAAAAGGAACATTGGATGTTGTGGTGTCTGAAATCCTCTTGATCTTTTCACTGATATTCTTGATGTAGAGGAGGCAAATCCGTTTCAGTTGTTCTTCGGTTTGCTTTGGAGCAGCTGTCCTGCTAAAGTCCCTCTTAATGACCATTGACTCACATCCGTTGGAAAGGAAACATCTTTCAGATGCTTTTGTTCTTTCTTTAGGTTGGCAGGATTTGACATGATATTTCTTGCCCTTTGAGAAAGGGTAGTGATGACTCTGTTGTGAGCTGTGGCTTGAATGGTGAGATGCATTGTTGAGGTACTCGTCTGTGTAGTTATTAACTGAGATGCTGCAATTTATAGCAAAAACATGATCAACATATCTTTCCTAGATGGATAGTGGTTTTTCTGCAGTTGTCAATACTTTGTTTTCCAAGGTCTGTATGAATATTTCAGCAAGAACAGAGGAGATTGTGGCTCCCATCGGTACACCATTGTTTTGAGTATAGATCTGATTGTTGAATATGAAGCAGGTGCTGCTAAGAAGGGCTTGTGATAGCTCAAGATGTCATGAGGATGTAAAGATGTCATGGGGTGGTAGCAAGGTTCTGCATTCCAGCGACGTGTCATTGCCAAGCAAGTCTTTAAGGACAAAAATGGGTGTCGTCGATTGGGATGCTGGTATATAATGATGTCACATCAAAGGAGACTATGAATTCATCTTGGGGTATGTGTTAAGGCTTGATAACTCTTGCAAAGTCTGATGAGTTGTTACAATGGTGTTCTTTGGTATTTGTGTAAGGAGACAGAATATCAGCAATGTAGCGTGAAGTGACTGTAGAGGACTTCCCAAATATCCTACAATTGGTCGTATGGGAACATTTGGTTTGTGCACCCTTGGTAGCCCATAGAATCATGGTAAGGGTAAATCTTTGGGTTTACCCTTGAAGTAAAGGCGATCCTTCAGTTGGTCACTGCGTAGTTTAATAAGCATTTTGCTTACTTTGGTTCTAACTGTGTTGTACTTTGGATTTCTTCTTATTTGAAGGTTCAATGTCAAAGTGTTCAGTGCACTTTTGGATGTGATCATCTGTGTTTAGGATGATAGTAGACCGTCCTTTTTCATCTGAGAGGATAGAAATGAAGATGTCACTCTTGAGACGTTCATGTCCTGTCCGTTAGTCCGTTAGAACCTTGGATGATGAAAGTACAAGGCTTGTTTTTGCTCTGATGGTATCTGCTTTGCTTTTTGGGAGGTCTTTTACTGCTGTTTCTACAATGGACACAATTTCTTTTACAGGGATGGTTTTTGGTGCAATCGATAAATTTAGACCTGTAATCAAAAAGATACTTCTGCTTCTAATAATGGTCTCCGTGAGAGGTTAATTTGACCTATCTGTAATGTTCTGTGCTGAAGTAGCCTTTGATGTCGTTCTGTAGCCTTCTGTTGCGGCTGTCATCTGTAAAGCAAACAAAAACTTGGCAATGTTGAGTAGCGAGAGTGTTACATACGTTCAAAGGCTTTTTTTCAACATTTTTGTTAAAATCTGTCACATTAGATAGTTTTTTGTAACTGCTTTCAGTAACCCTTAAAAGACAATCTTAATACACACAACAGAGAGAACTTTTTCTAAATTTTCTTAAAAGATGTCACTTTTGAATGTTTGACATGAACTATGCTCCATAACATTAAGAGAACATTTACAACAATGTTTGACTACTTTGAATTTGTTAAAGACAGAGATAAAACAAACTTGTTGATAAAAAGGCTGGATTTTCATAGCTGGTTAAATTTAAGACCTATCTTTTTACATATTGTTGTCTTCTGTCCAGATTAGTTGTGCTTAAGAACTAAATGCATTTCTACAGTGATTTACAATTTTAATGGTATGCTACACAGCAGATGCAGATTTGGCCTTAAAGATATCATTGGTCTGATACTTAGAACATGTCTCTTATCGTGGAAACTAATGTAGCCGGACATGACACATCAAGTTCTTTCCATTTTCTTTTTAATGTATTGTTTAACAAATTGTGCTTATGTGGATATCAGTTTTTCTATCCCCAACATTGTTAAAATTTACAAGTCGTAAGAAAATTGCCAGGCTGTCAGTCTCCACATTAAGTTGATAATAACTGTTTTCATGAAAGGGCACCATTTCTCTGCTACCCCCTCCTTACGAAGGAAGCCATCCCACTGCTGTAGGAGTACCGATCTCATGTGTGATTGACACTTCTTAACCTTGTAGAGGACGAAAGCTTCTTCATACAGTGACCGAATTACCTTAACATTTTTAACTTGTTTAAATTTGTTACTAAGTAATAAGGTTGACTAACATGATCGTTTTATGCCTTGGCTTCATAATATCAAACTCTCCAAAATGTATTTATCACACTGATGTGCAACCGTCTTTTATTGTAGATGATAATAATGCAATTAACCACGTCCAGGAACAGGAAACTTGCAAAATGGATTCTTCGATATTTTAAAGGCTTCAAACTTTAGTGATACGGTCTACAGGGGTACAAGTAACCTGTAGATAACGTTGGATTAAATCACCATTATTAGTATCATTAGTTTTTGGACATTTTGGGGATAGATTTATTATTTCGACGTAACCACTTGCCTTCACTGACTAATCATAAGCACAATAACAAAACTCTTTTACGTCTAAGTAGACACTTCAAAACTGATGTATTTTGATTTCAGGCATTTTGTTTGGTCATAGGAAGGAACTAATGCAAAGCTGTCAATGGACAATATATTCCTAGTCCACTGTCGGTTGTATTGACAACAAAATGCGTGTTTTATAAAGCAAATCAAAATTGAGATAAATTACAACCTATATGAAAACAAGACGTAGCAATGACGTCTTTCAAGTTTTAGAATTAATTCTGCGGTAAAGTTGAAATTCGGCTCTCTCCGAATTTGTCATCTGGATGACCTAAGGTCAGGTTTTACGTCTGCAAAACTGGAGATTATGTAGACGCTATATATTAAGACAGTCCGCTTTATACCTGTTGTATGGTTAGAACTTCTTGTTCTTGTAAAAAGAATAAATTATTTCTTCAGTCTCTTATAGCTGCCTTTCTTACAAGACAAGGCCAATTTGGCACTCCTGTGTTCCTTCTCATTCCGCTAACCAAAATGTAAATATGTGAGATATTACAACCATGCGTTCAACATGATCCTTTCTATATTCCATAAGACCGTGCGTATAAATATTAACGCGCTATGACATTGAACTACGCAAGCAAATGTAAACATTTCAATCACTGTCATCCGGGAATATGTATAAACTGAACGTCTAGACGTAATAGTATTAGCTTAGTGGAAGTCTAAGCTTTATACGTCAGCTTCATTGTGCCACGTGAGAGTTAAGAAGACTTCTTATACCCCGCTTATATTTACATTACAATCTATATTCTCTTACTCTTTAAGACCTATATCAATTCAGTTTAATGCGACAGACACATCTGTTTCCTCATTGGTTAGCTTTTCATTACTAGCCTAGCGATACTGTTGTACTTTGCCAAGTTGAGATTTATTTTCTACTTAATATCTAGCAAAACAGTTGAGGATTTAATCCTCGTTTCCACTCAGAGGCTTGTACAGAGTCATTCGTCTGTGATGGAGGAGTGCTTTCGCAAAGAAAACGTATTGAATTGTTTTCATGATATGATTTCCTTCATGTCATACATTCATCGTATACAAAAATTGATACATTTTATCAAAGAGCATCAGTCGGTTACCGATGAATATCTAGATGACACAACTTAAAAACGGATCTAGAATACGTCAATTGATTCACATCTGTCATAAAAGGCATCAGATGCGATATTTGTCTGTTTTTGTCTTAATGAGGAAAAGAAAAAAGCTGATGTGCAACTCGAAAGATGAGTACTTCGTTCAGCTTCTTCCAAGTGCCAATATGTTGAAGTGAGAACGGCATGTACGTCAACAATTTTTAATGACGAGGTGTTCAGGAGAATTTATGATGACAAATCCTGCAATGGTGCCCTGTCCAAACACAGGCAGTCCTCCCATGGCCAATCACCACAGTGTTCGAAAAATTGTTTCGACCTCCGTGTAACAGGACTGTTAAGGTGTGTGGTTATGTACCTTCAGTCACTATTTTGTACTAAATAAGTGACTTAACAAACTAGCAATACTAGGGTCTGTGATATTCAAAACATGCATCTGAGTGAACTAGTAAAAGTCAGCATTTATCGTGCAATCATGAGGAACTAGATTGCTCAAAATAATTTTATCTTCCACGGGTCAGTTAAAAATTGTTTAGGTCGTAGCACTATCATGGTTGCTGCTGAAGATGACAATGTAATATGTCAATTACCTTAAAATGTTTCAGAGTTTACTAGCTTTAACAAAAGCAGTCATTGAATGGAAAATTTTGGATCTTCATTCAGTATTTCTAATTCATAGGCATTTAATAGTGGTCGTACAGTTGAAGGGCAAACGCAGAGGCAGTTCCATCAACACATGGTGCTGAACAAAATGAGAAAAGGTGAACACCATGAAATACATAGAGTGAACGATGCAGAAGCTGTCCAAGAACTGGTAAGAATGAAGGTCCTTCTTTACTGTCCTGTATGTCAGCAGACATAACAGGTAGTACATTTGTAAGTAAATTACAAGTCATTGCAAAGACATCTTTGTATAACAAGAGAAACTTCCTGCCTCCGTCTGCTTGATATGATGTCTGTAGAAGAACGGAAACAGAGTGCGAGGTACAATGCTCAATAGAAGTGGCAGACGATATAAAAATAGGATATAAAACAAAGAAACAGAAGGAAATCAGCATGAGGAACATGAAAATATAATATGTGAAAAAGAAAGAAATATAGCACATACCAGGATAAAGGTATTAGAAAAACGAAGCAGCAGGAGAATATGAGTTTGATGACCCAAGAGCCAAGAAGTCAGATAAAGGAAAGAAATAGAAAAGTGTAGGAACGAGGACTAATGATCAGAACTTGAGATAAAGCAAGCTAGGATAATATTATGATGCAGGGAGAAGAACGGGGAAATAAAACTAGTAAAGCAGCAAGGACAGATGCAGTGCACTGTAACGTGGTACAGATGCAGAAAGAAAAGTGGAAAAACGACTGTAAAAACATCGCGGAAAAAACGTAAAATTTAGTGACCAGGTAAGGTTCTAGGTTAAGGTCGGAAGGGAGGAAGTCGAGGAAGTGACGGGATTTAGAGCTAGGAATACGAGGATGGATATACAAAGTAAAATATGCGATACTAAGTGAGAATTTCTGTCCAATAATCTAAGAAAATCAAGTACAGGTTAGAAGGAGGTTAATGGGGTTAGGACAAAAGATAGAGAAGAAGTGGAAGCAGAATGGGCTACATGCAATTGCCAAACAATTTCCAAAAACTTTCAATATTGCTAGTCTCTCTGATTGCTAGATCTTATATGAAAAAGTTGTCAGGAAACAAAAAAGGGTTAAGTGTTACAGAGATGGCTTTGTTGTTGGAATACAGAAAAGGTTTACTTCATCCCATGCTTTGAGATGCCATACCGAAATCTTTGTTTAGGATTTGTCTTTTCGCTTTGATTTTTTAGCTGACCTAAGGTATTGTCAACATCAGGATTTGTTTCATTGTACTTGCAAAGACATACTGTGATATAGGCGTCATCTTTGGTGTCCCAAGGATGCGATGCAATATTTTATTACGGTCATCATTTCATATCCAGAGATTGTTCCTGAAATAGCTTTCTTTTAGAAATACTTTATTAGTTATCGATCAAATATGATTAACTGAGAAGTGTATGCGTGAACGAGTGGATTACTGGTAAAAGCAGAGGAAATCGTTCTTTAACAGGAATACAGAATATAAAGAGCAGGTAATCCTGAGGTACACCATATTGATAAGGTTAGAAATCGAAAAGTTATGAAATAAAACTTGTTTTGTACTGCATCTTCTACGCAAGCAAGCCTAAGTTTGGTTAGCCAACATATTACTACGTATGTTTGGCTAATCATATTTGATTTCAATGCCTTACACCTCTCGGATACTATGCACGGTCTCCATCCTTCTACAAAATTTTATGTCAGAAATGAAAAAAAAGTCATTATATTTTACTATCAAACGTCCAGGGCGTACTACGTGATAGCAATTTGTGTTCAAAGTACTAGGATCCGGCATGCCCCAAATTGTAGTTGTAAAGGGAAGATCAATCTGTTTCCAAGATAATGGCAATGAATAAATTAAATTTTGTAGCAAAGTTTGTTTAAAATGTGAACAGGTCTGACGTCTTGACAATGTGAGAGGACATAGCATATCTTCTCTAAATATAGATGTTTTGGAATGTATAGATTTTGCTAATAAAAGGACATGACAATAGTATGACAATAGTAAATGCAAACAGTATTCCTTGGCCATCTAGATTGAAACTGGTATTACAATCAGTATATCGCGGGAATCAGGGAGAATGGGATTGATAGTCTGGCACCTTGGCTTCGAGGAAATAGCTGGTGATCAAGACCTTCTACCTGACCCTTCTAATGTTCTTACATTTTTTCGTGGAAGTCCCATGGACAATCATGATCAAACGTTGCGTCCCGACACCCTTACGCCCCTCGGTACAAAAAAGTATCAGAAAAAGCAGAAAAGACACCTTTAGTAGCAGAGAAAATTGTCAGAAAGTCATGACGATATTTCTTTGATTATCTTGAGTTTAAGATGACAAATATGCGCTGTGAACTATTGGTTTGATTTAACCTATTTTTACGTCCTAACATTGTCTGCAAATTCTTTTGCTCCTTTCTCTTTCATTTCCATTTTTGTATCTCTTTTTCTTGTTAATTTGTCTCCTCTTTTCTTGTGGCGAACTTTAGATTTGATTTTACACTATGAGTTCGCTGTGATTATCTATTACTTTATTCTAATATCTGCTCAGTACAAAACTGAACGCTTTATGAATGAGCCGTTCATTGAAAATGTATTGTTTTATTTACACCTAGATCCTAGGTTACTGTACCATCTTTAGTCAGTCCAAGACCTAACCGGATCAGTCGGTATAATTCTAAGTCCTAAGAACCGCCAGCTAATAAAAGTGTTTTCTCCATCAACCCTAACAATGCTTTCAGTTCAGCGTAACCTACAAATCTTTGATGCCAGACAAAGAAAACTCCAGAAATAACTCCACTCTACCTTTCAACTTTTTACCCCAAGGTAGCAAGGTTACTATTACAAAAAGCAACGGCGTGATATCTTAATTTTAAAATGCAAATAAAATCCGCCGATGTTATACAGGAAATGAAGATAAAATATCTAATTCACACAGAAATACCGACAATTAAACAGGGACTAATCTAAGGTGCCAAAGGAAGTATCTTCTTATGTTGATCAAATGGGGTCATGGAAATGCAAGAGGAGTCTATCTAGCCAGAGTCTACTTATCTCATATTACAAGCAAATGATGTCATCATACGTCTTCTGATAAACAAGAGTTAGTGTAATCAAAATGAAACATTAATGCTGATGACGTTGTCATTTGAACATTAGTGAATGAGCTCTTATTGTTATCAAGTGGTCATCACGCAACTACAAGGATAGAAGATCGTTCCTTTGATATTCCGTTAACGTCGTCATAGAATTCATTCAATGTTAACAGTTTTAATCCAAATATTCACATCACGCCGTCTTACTCAGATTCACCGGCCAGTCAAAGATGATTAATTACAACTTAATGTTCTTCTCTATTTACATAATCCAACTGGAATATAGCGCATAACTTTACCAAGGAAGATTAAGTCTTGTTGATTTGAATCCGCAAAGACGAACAGGGTCAAGTGGAAACGAACAAACTGCCAAGTAACAAAATACTGTGTTTAATAATACTCTAACTCTATTAAGATCACCTTTCCTTCTCCAACAGACATAAGTTGATTGAAAATGACGATTTTCTTTGCAACATGAAACGCTTTGCCTTCCTAACTGTTACAACTCTCAACGTTATGAAAAAGCCGTGGACCAAGCAATAATCAGTTTAGAAGTGGACGTGTAGGGATCATTTTTGGATTTGAGTTTTATGACAATCGTTTCTTTGTAAACTTGTTACAACATTTAAAGAATTTTACCAATTGAGAATTCAAATAAGGTACTTAATCTCAAAACTTCTAGAATGATAATAATAGCATTTGAAGCTGTTATTTTTATATAATTTTATTAATTTTTTCCCCAATGACTAGTATGGTTCATTGAATGTATAGCCTTAGTTAATCGCATCTCGTAGTCATTAGGTGCCAATCTATTGGAATATTGCCTTAAGCAACAGTTGTTTTAATTCTGAAATAATACAGCCTTCAGGAATTACTCATCTCTATTGTGAGTCAGTTCTGAAAGAAACGGATGAATATTTTCTCTAATGCGCTGTTACTGTTTTAATTAAGGAGAACATTTTAAAATGTACTTGGATGTCTAGACACAGAACAGCTTGACTGAAACAAAGTTTTGAGATGAGATTAAAAGCTGGTCATGTAGATTGGTGATACATCAATCGTAGACACCAAGAGAAAAGCAATTAATGATTGATGCAAAGCACTCGAGAGAGCAGACACTCTAGGTGAGAATGGAGAAAGCAAGTAAATAAAAAGAAAAAAAGCAAGAACAAAAGGCAGAAAGAAAGTGACTGAATCAGTAACTAATAATTTAAAGGAAGAAACAAAGAAGGAACGGATAAAATGACGAAAGTATATAAAGCCAGTGAGTAGATCAGAGAACTGAGTGAGTGAAGAAAAAAGGATGTAAGTAGGAAATCAAAGGAATGAAAAACGACGGAAATTATGTAAGTGAGATCATAGGTATGAAGTGTGAGTGAGATAGTAACTAGGTAGGTAAGGGGGAGTGGAAGAAAGCAAGTAAGAACATATGACTGAATGACTTAGTAAACAAATATGTGACTGAGGAAATAAGGGAAAAAGAAAGTAAGAAGGAAAAGAAGAAGAAAGAAAAAGAGACTAAAATGAAGTAATTGAATGTGTGAGGGTTATACATTATATTATATATACATTTATGTATCATCTTAGTTGATGAAACTCATATCTGAGTATTAAGGCTCAAAAACGTTATCAACAAAGAGAAATGAAGCTGATGTATGCATAGAAGAGGCACCCACATTTGCCATATAGTATGTTGGGAAGTTTTGGTAGATTCTACATCCTGACCTTTCTATCAGTTCTCTTAGTCTTACTGTGCTGCCTTCAACTGATGTTGTTGCTGAGATCGTACTTCTCCACAAGTCTCTTTCTTAAGCGTCTCCCTCATAATAAAGTGGGTCGATGTTGTTTTCTTCATGGTTGCGTTGAGTTCACTCTTGAAGCATCTTGGTGGAGTCCATTGTGATCAATGTAACATATTTGTGGAGCACTTTGTTGTCTTCTGTCTGATGCGAGTTTTGAGAGAAGACTTTGCCTTGGGAGACGATCGTCTGGGATTTGGTCAAGATGTCCAGTCCATCATAGTCGATGTCAAATAATGGTGGCTTCTAGACTCTCGTTTCTGCTCAGATAACAATTTCGTTGTTTGTAATCTGATCTTGCCACTTGATTCAAAGGATCGGACCTAGTTTCGATTGGTCTATAAGTTTAAGTCTCTTGGAATTCTCCCGGTATAGCACCGACGTTTTGCAAGAAAAATAGCAGGGTTCAGATAACTACAGCCCGATAGACTGCAAGATTTGTTTTTCAGGTTCAACCCAAGATTACTAAGGACCCTCTTCGAGAGTCTTGCCATAGGCAGAATGAGCACTCTTGATCAAGTACACTTTCAAGTGCAAGTACACTTTCAAGATACAGGACTTGCTCTACCTTCTCTAGATCCAGTCCATTGAGGGTGATGTTAGCATCTGGTAGCCTGGGCAAGGCTAAAGCAGAACTTTGGTCTTTGCTCCTTTGATACCTAGTCCATCGCACAATGATGCTCTGGATATGATATTCATCGAATGTTGAGGAACTTCAAGTTCGCAGGCCATGGCAAGGGTTTTTCATCGACATATCGTATTATCCTGCAGTATTGTTGCCAGATAAATGAACAAAAGCATAGGAGCAAGAACACAACCTTGCTTCAAACAGCTTGTTACGGGAAAGACTTGAAGACACGAGGCTTATGCTAGACGCGACCATTCATTCCTTCATGGAGATTTCATAGTGGAGTCAGTTGCTTTTGGCAACAAAATCGTTCTAGAACCGTCCCAATGGCTTTTCTGGATACACTGTGGAATGCCTTTAAAAGATTATAAAATACTGGCAAAGGGTTTTTTGGTGTTCTCTGCATTTCTCTCGTACCCGTCTTTGCAATGAAAATCATACCTATGTTTACTCTATAAGCTCGGAAACCACTCTGGCTCTCAGCAAGGATGTTTTCTGATAACACAAGGAGGCGATTGAGTAGGATCTTAGCAAAAATCGTGCTTGTAAGGGAAAGGCAGTAAATACCACAATTTCAAACATCTATTATTTTTCTTGTATATGGTCACAATACCATCATCTTTAAGCTCACTTGAGACTTTTCTTTTCTCCAAATCCTCAAAAGCAGGAGAAATATTCAATCATTGAGAGGCGATCCACTATATTTGATGAAGGGTGATCGTATCATGCCCAGAAGGTTATGTGGGGTTATTCGTACTTTTAATATAGGGTTTGCAGAAATCCACTGTTGACAATATGTTGAAGCACGTTTCTAAGAAAGTTTAAGGCTGTAGCAGAATCCCAATTGAGAAGAGTTGAGAAGTGTTGAGAAGTGCTCTTGCCATCTTGCGAAGGTATCTGTAGTCTCCGTGAGTTCAGTTGAATCCGCTGTTTTCACGATAGATATTGAGAACCTAATTGACCCATATATCTTAATAGTAGCAGCACAAATCTTTCTCATGTTGCAACTGTAGGCATGTTGTTGTAATTCTCCTACATTTTTCATCTACCAGCGGTTGTAAATGTTTCTGATTTACTTTTGAGCTTTTAGCTGCCGAAAAATTGGTCGTAAATTGTGAAGTTAATAGTTTGAAATTCATATTCAATTTCTGCCTACCGATTGCAATGATACGTTGGGAGATCGCCACGGAGTTCTTATCAAACCAGATCAGCGGCTTCGTGTACCCGATGGTATCTTTAGCGCCATTGTTTATGGGCTTATGGAGAGAGATAACTGATTCTATTATCTGGTTGTCAGGAGTCAGGATCGCAAGGACTGCTTATGTAAATTTCGTGGGCACAGTCTGGCCTTTCTGTTTTTGAGCGTGAAGCTTCCATGGGTTTTCTATCACCAGGCCCCATGCTGCAAAGTCTCCTCCCACTTGAGCGTTGAAATCACAAAGGGTAGCAACTTATCTCTTTGTGGTACGGAACCAATAAGACAATAATAAAGTTTGTAGACGAAGTCATCCTGGTCTGATTCATCACTGTCAATAGTTGGCGCATAGACAGAGCATAGACATATATTACAATCATGAAGAATTCATGAGAGGAGGGATACACAGTTATATTATTCGTTCTTTGATTACTTAATGCTTTAGATTATAGGCATGCACGAGAGATGTTGTGATCACTATATGTATTAGTGACACTCCTGCCTCACACTAAGACGTAGTCACTATGTTATGTAAAGGCGGCCCCACTTGTGATGTTCTCTTAATGGAGTTACGAAAAGTCTTGCCCTTGTAAAAGCATCGCGATCAGATTAGCGCGACGCTAGAACCCAGCCAGTATTTCTATGGTCTCGGAGCAAGTTTATTTACATATATCAGTATAAAAAAGTACATAAGTAAAAAATGCCCTAGTCTATATAACACACTATTTGTTTTTGATAGGTGCTCAGCAATGTCCCAATAGGAGAGTTCAACTTACAGTCCATAGGCTCAAATGCTGGTCGAAACCGATTTGCCACGTTAATAGCATGGTTTATTAAAGAAGCATTAAGTCCTTAGTATCACCGACAAAACACGAAAGATAAGGAGGTAAATATTTGTTTACAAATTCGACTTTTAATTTATTTTGATCATTCACTTTTGCCAGACGTTTATGTCGTTTCGGCCATTTTGTATGCATGTAGTACCATAGACTCAACTGCTTCAAGTCGTACTTGAAGACTACGTTTTTTGCGTCAGATTACATTTCATCACAAGTTGATCTGAACAGGATCTTACAAAATCAGCTTCAAAAATACACGTTACATGATTATTGTATTCACATCTTGGTCCTGGTTATTTTAATTTTGTCATCATCAAAGAGAATGCAAATTTAACCCTAACTTTTAAAGAAGTATGCTTTTAAGAATCAACTTGTAGAATTTGTCCATTCTGTTTTTGCCTGTTCATTGACACGCGCACCTGATCTTACACAATGCCCATGGTAGGTATCGATAATACTTTTATTAATATTGGCAGTCCATCTTTGTCCTGTTGCAACCCCAGAAAATGAAAAGGAGGGCTGAAAGAGACACCAACAGAACCCTCAAAGTCAGTCGGATAACAGCAGTCCTACAGCCATCAAAAGTGTTTCTTAGAACTTTAACGCCTTTTTGAAGTATTGGACAGGAGGAAAACGAACAATGTATTTCTAATGGTATATTCACAATTGCAAAAATAAAGGCAATCGTACAGGGAAACGTTAGGTCTTTAGTAAGGACTATTTCACAATCATAATCATTTTAAGCAATTACAAAATGCTGGTTCCAGACCTCAATTGTGCAAATCAGCACAACACTATGGTTACAAAACCTTGAACTTCTAACTCCAATAGTCCCATGCCATAGTCCTGTAGTGAACACACCCAGAACAAATTACCTCGGCAAATCATTCAAAAGCAGACAAAAAGTATCCTCTCTCGTTATTTCTTTAAATGTTGATGATCTGATTAAACTGGTCAGTGTCTGTTTTCTAATGATTTCAAGAATGATATCAGGATAAAAACATTTGATAACTGATATGATTTAAGTACTTTGAACTAATTAAATAATGAACACTGCTGTCGTGAAAGACACCATAGGTAGTTTTAACTCATGACAGGATTACAGTTTTATGTCCTGATTAGGTAGATAAGAAGCGAGAAAGGAAATCATAGCAATTATGTCACTATTCAAGTTTACTGAGAAATAAATCTGTGATTAATAGCAAAGGCGTGATCCAGTAATAGATCTATTTCATGTATGGGATAAAGTCGTGCCTCGGGTGTTTTTTGTCTGATATCCTCTGTCATTACTAGAAGGAATTCAGGTTGTTCTATACAGAGTTGTCTGTTCGCGTCAATGGCATGGATACAAATAGAGACAGGCAGGGTGGTCTTGAGACTCTAGTGTGAACAACAGAAATACAATTATGATTATGACCATCATGTCTTCTAGACAAAGGTATCCTGAGTGTAAGCATAAGGAATGTCCTTTTAAGTTGAACAGCTTCGATAAATTAGTCTTGCATTCCTGGCCTTCTGTTAGTAATATTAGGTGTCTGTCTATTGAAGTACATGTCTACATTGTCTTTTCTTAACTACAAAGTATCCATTTCTCGCCATATGTGTTTGTTGTAGATAGACATAGTTATGGTGGTGTTTTTCACTGAAAATGTTCTGTTGGATTGGATTTGCTTTTTCTGTTTCCCACTTTACAACTTCTCGTTGGAGTACAAATAATAGTCACTATTTCATTATTGTTTCCGTTTTCTAGGACACCTAATTTATCATGATTTACAATGGAAAGTACTTATTTACTAAGACTGCCACTTACGGACTCTTGTCCAGGATTCTAGATAGGTAATCAAGTTTACACTAATTAAGCAATGAAAAGACTGAATTGTCGTTGCCATTGTCAATGTCGTTGTCATTGACATTATCGTCACTATCATCATCATCATCATCATCATTTACCATCAACATCATTATCATCATTATCACTATCATTTCATTATCATTAGCATCGCCATCGTTGTCATCATCATCATAATCATTAGCTTCGCCATCGTTGTCATCATCATCATAATCATTAGCATCGCCATCATTATCATCATCATCATCACCGTCGTCTGCGTCACTACCTTTATCATCATCATCATCATCATCATCATCATCATCATCATCATCATAATCACCACTATCATCATCATTGCCGTCATCGTGATCACAAT
>JANTCA010018995.1:34428-46530 GCA_024741275.1 Chironex yamaguchii
ATCATCATCATCATCATCATCATCATCATCATCATAATCACCACTATCATCATCATTGCCGTCATCGTGATCACAATCATTATCATTAGCATCGCCATTATCATTATCATCATCATTACCGTCATGCTGACCATGATCGTTATGATCTTCATTATCACCTTTATCATCGTCTTTTTCATTACAATGATAACCAGAAAAGCACTAAGAGAGCGCACACCTCCATCAAACGTATTGTGATTCCAGCCAAACAAATTGTAGTCCCATATCGATACGTTCATATATGCACTCGTCCGTCAAATTTAAATTCTCAACTTGCAACGTTGCTGTCAGAATTGGTTGATTTTGACATTACAATATGTGTAGTTCTGATGTAACAGAGTGTCCTAGTTAGTAGTAGTACGTGATGTTTGGTGACGCCAGTGCTTAGCAAAAGGAGACTCTAATTTACCCAACATGATAACTCGTGATAGCTGAACTGTTATATTTTGAAGAACATTTTTGGTGCTTGTCCTCCAATTATTCCCTTGGTGCCTTGACCATTTTTGCTGAAGGTATATGCACAAATGCGAAAAGTGCCCTATTTCCCAATGTTAATGTATCGTTTAGAAATTCCTGGATTCAGGCTGTGATCCGGATCACCCCCTAAATTTAATCATTTTGTCCTTATCCTAGGTCGGACACTTCCTGAAAGTTTCGTCAATATCCACCATTACGCTTTTGACTTATCTTGCTAACGAACAGATAGACAGACAGACAGACAGGCAAACAAAACGTGGCAAAATCATTTCCTCCTGGCGGAGGTAATAATTAGTTGCTGTCGTTGTTGTTTCATTCATTGTTCTATCACCAGCTGCAATATTTTGTCTGATTCCTGGCTAGTATTATGGCTTCCTTATGCTTGAGATAAGCTGACTTTTAAAACCAAGTCTTTTAGAGAGACCTTAGTATACGTCTTGAAAACTATCTGAATGTCGGTTGACACAACTTCATTTTGCCGTTACCTTTGCCCTGCTTAGAATCATTTTCGCTTTGTAGTCATAAAAATAACTAAAGCAATAAAGACAATTTCCAGGACGTTGACTTGACAGACTGGCGACCGGGAAAGCACGCGGGCTCCTTAAATTGCTTAGTTACTTTGTAGGAAAAAGTGAAACGCAAGCACAGCATTATGCTGTCTGACAGGCATACAGTTAGGCATGTTATGTACAAGGTGCCTGTATCCATTATTTTCAAGCGTTCATAACTGTAGCCCAGATATCAAAACAGAACGTCAATATGAGACCCGGTGACACATTATTTGGTTAACCCGCATATTTTCCATGCTGCTCTTCTTCCTACCATCTAAGAGGATGAAAAACGAGGATATGTTTTCATTAGTTGGAAGAAAATTAAATTCTGAAGCAGACACTTCAATGTCGGAAGTGATCTTCAAAAAGTAAACGTTGTAACCACTTTCCGTACACTGATTTACGATGGCTTATATTCATTAAAAATCAAAATCAAGTGCCAGGAATTTTTAATTGTTGTTCTGGCAAATTATTTAGTCTATTTTTAAAGCGTTAAGGGAAAACTGTGCCAAGGACTATTGATTCAGGAAAGAAAATCACTTGAACAAGCCAGTGGTTACGTCTGCATTCCTCAGGTGTAAAGCACAATGTAGGTTAAGCTTCATCCTATAAAGTGTTTGGCTCCATGCCAGTACACATGTTTAGACTTTCAACGATAATATATTTGCTCTGCTCCCATGCAGACAGGGAGGAAAGATTACAAGCAGTTTTGGAAATAATCACAAATGACACGGTTGGCAAATTTGGTGTTCTAGTTGATCCTAGGAAATGTTGTCATTGATTTCAAATGGCGATAATATGTCATGTACATGTTTAACCCCGCATCTACTCCATTCATTGATATTGTGCAACTAATGCGTTGAATTTCATAAGAACTTAGAACCAAGCAATTCTGGAGAGTAAAAGAAAACTTGACTGATTGTCAGAACGTAATGACAACCGTATGACAATAGCTAAAGAATTCATACATCTTGCACTGTTTGCTGCCATAGTGGTCTAAGGTTATATCTGACAGTGATCAATTGAGTCCAAGAAATTTAACGTAAAATAAATCTCTACTCTTGTCTCTGGTTTTTTGATGGCCTGAATCTTGATTATTTGCCAATGTAACGTTCTAAACAAGTTGCGTTTTAATTCAGTACGTAAATATGACAACTCTCGACCACTCTTAGTTCAGGTAGTCACTCGACGTCAACACAAGGCTTCACCCGCACCTATCTATGTTGATTAAAGAATATGACTAGGCGACTGTAGAACTGAGCATATTACACTCTCTTTATAAGAACCAATAAATTTTGATTGAGGCTGTTCATCAATTCCTTCCATTTTCAGGCTCAAGTTTTCATAATTCTATAATCCTTTGGAAGTGTGCTTTTTTATTGTCATTTCTATGCTTAAATAACAATAAGCAATTTTGAAATGCTAAGAAATGAACTCAAACAAATTTAAAACTTGAAAATACGTAAATGATAATTCAATTTAGGGAAAACAAAACGTTATTACACAAAAGTGATTCGGTTGTAAAAGAGTAGTCAGTCAAGGATAGGAATCATCTTAAAAGTTAAGTTCTCCATAGATTTTCACATCCTTGTCCCTCAGACACCCCATTGTGCCTCCATTTGCTTATTTTTTTAAATTGCCAATTTCATAGTTTTCCTTGAAATATTCTCAATCTTATGGCCAGTTTCTACTTGTTCTTAATCTGCTCTATGATAGTCAAAATTCAGGCTTATGTTCTTATAAAATTGTTATAAAAACTGTAAACCTGTTTGTTTTTGGCAAAAGATGGGAAGGACTTACGTCTTTTATCCTTTGATTCAATGGTTAGTTATGCAGGGGATCTCTCATAAGAAACCTCCTCACCGTTGTCATTTCGAGCTGTTGTATTTTCTTGAACTGTTATCAGTCAAGTATTTTATTACATAAAGTGTTTATAAATAGACAATGTTTGATTATCTATACGTATAAAAATATTGCATTCAATGGAAATATTGGCAGCAGAACATGCCATTATATGTATTGGTAATGTATGTAACATAAGAATATAAGAGCCATAAAAAAGACATACACATTCATACCTATAAGTTCCTTACCGATACACGTCAGCTAAGCTGCTTCCACCTGAGGAAACAGATGGCAAAGAGGCTGGTTGGAAAAATTGGACTATAAAGATCCGCAAGCTTGGCAGCAAGTGTCCAAAGCATTTGAAAATTTTGTAGTTTAGAAATGTGAGTCTTGAGAAAACGTCTTCAAATCATCTGGCTGTACTGAATGAATTAGTAATTCAGAATTAATGTAGTTAAGAGACCGAGAAAGCAATTCGCTTTCACCATCATCTTGATCAACTTTATCATCGTCGTCATCATGAACATTCTCGTGTTCATTTTTTGTCTTCAATCCTGTGATCGTTTAAACTTTGGAGGCCTCGTGCTTTAGATTAACCTGATTGTTCCGTAATTTCGTATCCGAGGTGAAGCTGTTACCTCAAAGTCACTTCTTCATATTATCCGTCCATCGCCATCAAGTAGTAGCACCCACTCGTGAATTCTTGACTTGACTCCACAGAATAAAAGATAGTAGATTAAAACCTCTGTTGACTTTGTGGTCAAAGTTTCTCGACTTTTTCCCATCAAAAAGGGAATATCACGTTTTTCCTGCATTCCGGGCTCAATTCCCTTCAGAAACCTCTATTAGTAATATGCTCTCTATAAGGCACCACCAGGATGTTAAGGAGATCCTTACATTTGACGGCAGCAAGGCATCTTTTAAGCATAGTAGGCCCAAGCTGATACCCAGCTTCTGCATCCATTGATAAGCAGAGATTACAAGGATTTTAAACTGTATTTTATTTTGTTTTAACCTCAATTTTCTACTTTTTCCGATTTTTTACAAAGCCTTATTATGATTGTAGCTGCTCCTCATTGTAATTCTCTGTGACACCTCTGTTTTGCGGCTGTAATCTGGTGTCGATCTAAGTGAAGCGAGAAAGGAAAATTGACGACGTTTGATTACTATAAACGGAGAGACAAGAGACTGGTCTGTTAACAATCGAAGGTGACCAAATAAAATTGGAGGATTATATAGAAAAACGAAGGGTTAGAAGAAAAGCAAATAGAAGGAAGAAAATGAAAGTTAGCAGAAAAACAAACTGTTGCAGTTATGCAAAAACGTCAAATCGCTGTTTTTATGTAAAATTGTTTGAAGTAAAGTTACGCAATTATGGTAAAGGCTAGGTAAAATGTTTTACGGAGACTAATATTCCTTAATTTGATCCTCTAAATTTTAGTTTTCGTGTCATTTAATATGGCTTTTTACAAGGTCTTACAATTTTTAAGGATAGGTGTCCATACTTGAAATAAAATTGTATTGAAATCTTTGAAAGTAAGAGTGCATTGTGTGCTGAGATGGCATTTTTTCATTACCTTTTTGCTCCACTGCATGTATGAGATTTCTGGTATTCACAACACTCCCTATATTTTAGTTGTCCATACGTTCGTCTCCTTAGGTTTTCGTGTCGATACAAACATGATTATATTTTATATCTTAAGATTTAACTATCTTTCTTCCTATTAACATTGTTTGGCTTTATTGTTTTACTAAATATTAGTATTTTTTACTAGCATTCCTATTTTGGTGGTTTAACATCCATGTGCCCACTTGATAACCTTTAAGTACTAAGCATAAGTTTACTTAAACATCGCAATTGAAATTAATTTTAGTGAAAACAAGGTAAATTTTGATCGAATACTAATACCTATCTTTTATGTGCTTCTTTAGAAATTGTTATCCAAACTCAAAGCACGATACATTTATATTCAATGCTTAGAGGAAAACAGAATCTTACTGCAAAATTATTCTTCAAGACTGTCGAGACTGTTTTGTAATAGGAGCTTAAAAAGGTATTTCTTTGACCACAACCAAAACCACTTCAAGCATTTCTGACCACTCAGTAAACGCATTTAGCAACTTGATAGTGAAAAAGCATACCGAAGGGTAAACATGGTTAAATTATGCTAACCTGTAAAGACGATTAAATAGATGATCTTACTGAAAATGTCTAGAAACAGTCCAAGCCTTTTACAATAGTAAACGGTAAATTGCATCAAAACTGTTCTTTGTTTTCTGTTCTTACTCATACCGATAGGGTGTGCTTTTATAACCATCTTATGGTATGACATCCTACATTTTCCACATTTTGCAAACGGTTATCCACTCGTTTGCTCCCTAAATCCTTCCTGATCTTAAACATGAAGTAAATCTTGTTACTCTAATTGAAAACAGAGGGATTCCGTCAACTCTCAAATAGACTAAAAGGACCTAAGTCGAGGTCCTTTCTTCGGAGAGGGTAGACGCCCACACTAAAGTAATCAACCTAAATTATCTTACAGGCTCACTAAGGCTCTCTCTTAATCCGGAACGTTTTAACTCCCAGGGAATGCAAACATATTCCCTTATTCGAATTAGGACACCATGGCGTGACAATAAAATTTGATGCTTCCAGAATGAGAGATATTTGTACATGAAATAGAAAAAGAAATCCTGTTTTGCAGTGAACAGTTTGTTTTCTTTCTATGAAATTCAACAAGTAAATTTGTAAATATACACAAATATTCGTCCACAATGCCCTTATTTCTTGTAGCTACCCGTTAGTGAAATAACGTGTTTAGTTTTTGTAAAGGTTCATACCAGTTGTATGTTAAAGCATACATGATTGCATATGTTATAGTAAATAAAGTTTGTTTTTAACATCTAGCAATTTGTTATGTTGTATGGGAAACAGCGAAGGTAAATGTCCTCTTTACAGAGTAATTCGCGGGACTTTTAAACTCGCAATTTTCCAACTTAATCGTTTTTATTGTAAAAGAGTTTTAAGCAGAAACTTTTAAAATGTTTTGGGAGTGCCCGTTTTGATATGGAGTTACCAGTTAACTTAGCCTTTTTTAGTAACATACAATTTCCATCCAATGGTTTATTGTATATGCGTATCTACCTCCTATCTTTTATAACGTTTTTTATTAGTACTGCAATCTATTCTACAATGTAAAGGCTGCAAATGCTACAGTACGTTGAAAGACTGCGTGACACAACTACATGAAGAGTCCAGTTGGCAAACGTAAGTATTTTTGAAATATCATACAGGGAAATCGTGGGGCTCAACAAGTCTATTATTCACCAAGCAAAACAGATCATCACTTTCGTGATAAACAACTAGGATAGTAAGGAATGCTTGGTTGCTGGTGGTGGTGAGGTGGATCAGAGAAAGGTGTTCTAAGGTCGGGATTTATCGCGAAATTATGTCTTATATAAAGTAAATCTTGATTTTGACAGTGTTGATTTTGACAGTGTTGATTTCTTTGTTGGTTCTTTGATTATGGTCGCATGTTGGATGATTGCTTCTTATAAGGTGATCAGCCTTTGATTACAACTAGCAGATGTGTAATGGTTTTACTCTAGAGAAACACAATGAATGAAGTGAATTATCATGCATCAGTATCCTGTTTCGTAAATTCAGTTCGCTTACCTGAGACACTGCGGGATCACTCCCTAAAGATCTGCATTTTATGATAATAATAATGATAATAATAATAATAATAATAATAATAATAATAATAATAATAATAATAATAATAATAATAATAATAATAATGATAATAATAATGAGAAGATACGAAGTGAGAAGAACAATTTGGGACTGTATATGCGAGATTCAGAGGAAGACCTTTTTAAATTCTTTTACAGAATTTCATTTAATCCGGAAGGTATGTGTGATATTCTACTGTGATAATAACTACAACATTTTTTCAGTGTCCTACATTAAAAGCTTCCTACAGTTCTTCAATATCTACTGAGTATAGGCGTTGAACTTCCACCCTTGAGTGTATTTGAACTAGACCAAATCATCTGTGAGTCTGATGATTTACAAACTTCAATTCTACCGTCTTATTGCTGTTACTAAGGCTTCACCAATACCTTGAAAATAATCCATCAATGTACATCCAAGATGAGTAATAATGTGGTACGTTCTATCATGGGATCATATTCAATAAGTAATCATGAAAGAATACAAATTCTCTTCCTCGTTAAATATCCCTGGCGATAAGTTTCACGTCTAATTTGAAATTTAATTCTCCGTCTCGTCTCAAACTGTTACTTCAAACAGTTACTTACGTTTCCTTTTGCGAAGTCATAAATTTATTGAAAGTCCATGAGATCACGCACAAGATCTTATACTTAATTCAAATGCTAAGAACATGAGTAAAACGCCTATGTCGTATAGGCTTAAAACAACGGAAGGTAGCCTTTACTTCACCCTTAACACAGTCAGGTCCGGCAAATCTTAATGGGCAGCGCAAAAGGAACAATTACTCACTTGATTTAGGGAGATTATGATTTTAGAAAGGGTATTTGTTTAAAACAATGGTACTTTGACCGACTAGTATTAACTCGCATCTGCTTTATAGTTAACATAAATTCTTAAATGTTCAAGATATCCCGAAATTAATGATCAACTGCAGAGCATCATCCAGTTTGTATTTGCAAGAAAATTTTGCTTTCCCTTTTAGGAATACAAGATAATTTCTAAAACCCGTCGACATTGTCTCAGCATGTATGATTACACTTTAAAACTGATCAATTGTTTAAAGGATTTACTTTATTACAACATCAGTGATATATTTCGGAGATAAGTTACGTTTGTACTTGGCAAATTACTGTCTAGTTTTTGAAGCCATTACGTATTAAGTATTACGTATGTTCTGTCCTAAATTCTCCTGAAACCTCCACAGTTGTTCTTTTTTTTCATAAATTGGAAGGAAGTCAAACAAATTCTATATGGAACACTTGCAGTTGAATTTAGTGACTGCTTCGTAGTGTCTTGAAACTTTGTTCCTCAATATTTTTACAGGGAAATTAACTAATGAAACACAAATGATAGTTACTGTTTCATAATGTTTGTTTCATAATTATCAGTATAAGGGAAGTATTCTGTACAAATGGTTTTAAATAGAACGTCTTAACTGCAAATTCAAATCAACTTTAATATTGTTTGAAACGTAAGAGCTTTGGTCATATTTTGTTCACACGCAACGGTCATCTTTAACATGCCGATAGAATGCTACCGATAGAATGCTACCGTCTGAGACGTAGTTGATGCTCTTGAAAGCCAGTGTATTAGCACTCCTATTTGGCACCATTTTCGTTAAAGATGCTATATATTCCGAGAAATAACCTAGCTTAAAGTACCAAAATTTCCTTATCGCTTTCAGCACAAATAGATATCTCTTACATTCATTCCCTTGACGTCCTTCCAAAAAGAATTAAGCACCGAGTCGAAAACCCCTCAAGTAATCACCAAATTTTTGTTGAAGTATATGTATTTATAACCGTAGTTAGTCTACGTTAACAGATCATAGCAAATGTTTTATTTACTTATTATTTCAGTGCAAATTTTGATGCTAGACAGTGATAATTGAAGCTAAAAATGCATGCCACAACTGATGTACATTCAATGATGTTACTGTACTATTTCCACGGTATTTGCGTTCTATTCAGAGTAACTGATTCGAAAGAAACTCTTGATGTACACCTTATCTCCTTGCTCCCATGCCTTAAATCTATATTCATTTGCTTCTGGCCACGTTGATGTGATATAATGTAAGATTACCGTTATAACTTTGCTTTAAAATGAATCAACTTCAGTATTATGAAATACTACTTTGCACATCACAACGAACAAATGTTTTGTTTGAAGTATACAATACATGATTCATTTTTCCTGTATCTATATTCGTAAATTATCATTTAGTTACACCGATTTAAGATCACTTGTCAACGTTTATTGTAATTCATAAGCATCACTAAGTTGGAAAATGGTATGAGCAGCTCTATGACGTCTTAATTACATAACAATAAAGTAATCATAGTAACATACCATGCAAACTATTATTGATGGTCTATTTTGTTATTTTTTACAACACATTATTGTTTACTTTAGATGTCTTTTGTTCTTAAGCACGCTTGGTTTACCTCGTAATGATACTGTAATGATACTACAATGATACTTGTTTCGACATTTCGTAGGCAAAGTCATGCTTTTATGATCAGGATAATCGTACAGAGAAAAACAAGAAGACTAATTTAGCGACGACCAGGTTTATATTTTGGCTAGATTACAGTTTCGTGTAGACTATTTTCAATATATTTAAGCCGAAATAATGTATGCTCACCAAACATGTTATATGTGAAAAACTCCTTGTTAGATTTAAAGTATTATAAATGTATACTTTTTATAGATTTGATGCATCTTTCTCCAAGTGCTTTGCATTTCCCAGACGAAGATATCGAATACTTACAAGGATTGCGAGACAATGCAAAATTTCTTTCGACGTTTTGGCTTGACGCTAAAAGTTGTAAATGAAATGCTGCTAGGAGTGACATTTCAATTTATTAACAAAATGTTTGCCTTTTAAGACCGACGCTTTGTGTGTGGCCAAACGTTTTGTTTTGCCGATGGCATAAAGCCACTGTCATATATTACATGAGGACATTCCAGTCACTTTAGATGATACAAAAATCTTAAAGCCACATTGTTTGAGCACAAGTTGGGATTTGTAACAGAACTCACCATTTCATGTTTCTTGACCAAATCGTATGTAGTGGTCGCCCGCAAATTTTCCAACTGCAAAATATAGTTGCTATACTTGTGATATACGAGACGAAAGCATAGCCATTGGCTCTTCGTAGTAGTATACTGGGAATTTAGAAGAGATTGAAGACGGTTAAACTTAAAGAGACATAACTTTACATCTGTCACTTTCAGGAGGAACAACGATATGTTTACAAATTTTAGCATTGCGTTCTTAGTTATGTGATAGAATATAAAACCACTTCCTAGAAACAACAGTACTTGAACTCACTTCAAGATCTCTTTGCATTGGCCTGTTTGAATTTGTTCATGGTGGGGAAAAGAAGTTTAGGAATTTCATAATTTGGTTTTCGCAATTTAATACTTAGCTGCACAGCTGCCTAATACTTAGAAATACTATGCGGTCATACGTGGGCCAAAATAACTTCATCAAAATGTCAAACTGTGGCTTATGATTTGTGGAATCAGTTAACCTATACGCTAATTATTGTTTTCATATGACATGAAGAGACTCAAGATGAAATTCCAGTCATCATAAGTCTTACCCATAAGGTTACTTACAATTGCACTCTCATCTTTCCATCTTATTACACGTCATATTTTTAGCTAATACCCAAAATCCATATGACATAAGACACTGTTCATAAGCTTTGATGAAACTCAATTACTGAGAATTTTTTGTCGATGAGCTAGTCAGTTGTTAACTTGACGCAGAAAGGAAAACAATGTGAATTAAGGTAAATGACTATGCAGTTGATATTACTTAAAAGCAAAGAGCGAAAGATGGAAACCAGGAACATGTAGGCTATGCCATATTGTTAAAACTGTTAGATGTAGGGTAATGTACTGATTTAGTAATTAGTTGTAATTCATAGTTCATACTTTCTCACTTACTCCTTCATCTTTTCCACATGGTACCGATGATTACACAGGAAATGCACGTTGGTTAAATTTTCGACATTTCATATTTGGTTTTCTACATAGAATTTTGTCAATCATTTTGTTTAAAATTATACAGTTCAGTTATGTTTGAGTCATGTATTTGTGCCAAAACCAAGAACAACAGCGCATTTCATTGTAATTCCTTTGCAACTCTGCGCGATTCGAATATTCGAACTTTCTTTTCATCCGTCATTAAAATCTAGAATAAATGGAACTTTTATAGATAGGTATGTTTATCATTTTGTTGTATTGCAAAATTTCAGAAAACGCAACTCTTCGGGGTATCGAAACATTGCACGGACCCTTTTATAGTACGCTTTAGTGTGAGAAGGCTCTAATGGCTGACATAACACCAAGAGAGGTAGACGCTACGGTAGATTTATTTTGAAAGACCGATATTTTGTCTTTTCCAAGAATAAGCTTGAAAAGTGAGCTCGGAGATTATTTCGGCAGAAGTGGAATTGAGGAGGGGCAGTACAAGATATGGCTTCCCTCCCCAACGTTTCAGTTGCAGTTATGGTAAAAATGGAAATTTTTCACTGACAGAGCACTTGAGCTAACGGACAACGTATCAAAATTTGACGAATTTATTAAACAGCTGAGGCTACATAAATCAGTAAAAAGATTAAAGTAATTATATTTTCCTGGTGCGTCTTACATTGACTGGAGCTAATTGTACATAATTAGCTTCCCTTGATTGCCACTCTCCCTCACAATAGCCTTTTAAAATTGAAATTCAAGGTTTTTTCTATCGTCAACTCCATATTCATTGGAATTGATCGTTTAACCTTTTCTACGTGTTACAAAGCTGCGTCATTTTAAAGACGACGACTGCCTTTCGAGCGATATTAAACTGCGACGTTTTAACCAACAGGCAACTTGTACTTCCCCAGCATCAGACTTCATGCTCAATGGTAGTAACCAAGGAAATACATTTTGATGTTTAAATCCCATTTGGAACGTATATCCCTTATGACTAATTAAAAGGCACTAATATGGGACAGGCTTGAGAAATTGGGGACTAGAGATAGAGAATCAGGCTACAATTCTGGCTAATTCAGCACAATTAAACCTTGAAAAAGGTGTAAGCTGTAGGGAAGCAGGCACTGGTCTTTAAAAAATTTGGTACTGGCCGTTTGAAGAAGGTACAAGTCTTGGGCAGTCCGGCTCTCTCCCACTCCCTGTGTATCCTGTTCCTCTAGAACATAGGCCGTCATGGATATCCATTGTTTTCGTTTCGTGGCTGTTGCGCAAACCTCCTGAAACTTTCCAAATCTATCTATTTATTTGGAAATGGTATTAACATACTTAATCCTCTAGCTTCCTCTAGACATCTCAGTTTTTCTTTTCTCATCACGCGTACAAAAATGTTTAGTCCAGCTGTTATCGTCCAAAAAAGTGCTGAATTGTTCATTTTAATGATAAAAGCATGAAACTTCACAGGATTAC
>JANTCA010018996.1:0-24436 GCA_024741275.1 Chironex yamaguchii
ACATACATACATACATACATACATACATACATACATACATACATACATACATACATACACACACATATATATATATATGTACTTAATCACTAAAACAGACAACAATCACCAATAGTGTACAAAAATTAAATTGCATACAGCTGAATAATATACCATTCATTTTCTTAAAAGCATTGGTGCAAACTAGTTCCTATAACTGTAAATTAATTTCTATAGCTGTAAAGTATTTTCTATAGCTGTATCTAATATCTGCCTACAAAAATGACCATCAAATGCAAATTCACTAGCTTCCAACACTACCCTGGCTTATTTAAGTAAACTATTGGTACTAACATACTCTTTTTGAGGAATACTTGGATACAACTCTACAATATCTGCTGTACATGGCAAGGCACCATCTAGTACATAAGACAGAACAGTCAGGAGAGAGAGAGAAAATGTTTACAATCGGATGGTCGTAAGCTAACCAATGGTCTAAGATGAAATCTACATACTCCGAAATACATTCTTTAATGCTACCACAATTAGAAATAACTACTCTACCTTTAACTTCACTTAATCCATTATCAATCTTTGGTAATAGGCAATCTACCTAAACTAGGAGAATCGACTTGAATGCTTTCCTTGTCTGGAAATCCTCTGTTCTCTCCTAAACTATTTACAGCTGCCTTGATGGTCTTTTCTACCTCTTCAGAAGGAACTAATCTCCTATAGGTGCTGTCATCATCTACTGTCTATTTGCCTCCTTAATGTAATCTATCACAAACAACTATTGCTGACCCTCTATCTGCTTCCTTAATGACTTGGCTGCTACCTGATTGAAGACAAATAGCTCTCCACGGCAAAGGTTATGAAAAATTCTTCCTCTTGGTAATAGTGGGATATGTTCTTTCTTCAGAGACTCTAAATACAATTCTAGTGCTGGACGTCTAAGGAATTTGTTCTCTTCATTTTCAGCAGGAGCTCCAACAACTGGACTTGTCAGTAAACTATGATCTTCTTATTTATGACCGTGTTTACCCAAAACGGATGGTAAAATGGGCAGTATATGGACAGATTTATAGCTTATTAGGTCTTCCAGTTTGGCAACGGGACATAATTTTGTTGATTTCTGTCATCTCCTCCAGTTAAATTTGTGTTTGATTTTTTCAATGGCTTGTTATATATCCAAAAACGTCAAATTTTATATCAGGCTTGCTCTCTCCTCAATTTTTCCCACTACTGATTATTTAAATTTCAATATGATTAAAAATTAACAAAGCCATCAAACCCTGTACTATACCAGTTATATCTCCCCTCCAAGTACTCTGTACATCTAGATTAAATTCACCACTCCCCTAGACTTACAAAATTGCATAAATGTAAGGTGGTGCTCTATCTTTATATAATGGACGAAGTCTCTAAACAACACTAATGCAGGATCTGATATATAATAACTTTCTATTCGTTGATATTGGCAAAATATAGATAAATTACTGAAATAGCCAACACCGGTTGCTAATTTCCCTGTGATTACCTTGGGCTTTTCTTTTTTTCTTTGCTTCTCTTCCACCAATTGGCTGCTCAGTTATGTCAAGCAACTATAACAAAAAATACAGACTTTTTCAAACAGGTTGCCATAAAACAACCTTCAAAAAGCTGGAAAAGATGAAATACTAGTCCCAACTCCTTGTGTAATACAATTTGTGTATAAAACTGCAGGTGAAATTGATTTTTATTTACAGGCAAGGAACACAGACCTCTGTAATTGGTCAGTCCTGCCATAATTTGATCATCTGTGTCTTGTCAGCACTTACAAAATTAATGATGCTGTATGACTGAAAGTCTTTTGACCTTTTTGATTGAGCTGTTCAGCTGGTGGTCAAAACCATAACTCTAGTTCTTTGCCAACCAGTGACCAGGTAAATTTTGGATATCAGCTATACCAGATTCATAATGTGCCCATGACATGCTCTTCCCATATGCTTGTACCTGGACATCTTTGTCTATGGATGTGTATCAGGGGCAGCTAGGAGTAAACTTGTTTTAGTATTAGATGTGTGAAATTATGAACAGCTGGAAAACAAAGTTAATGAATTTTTTGCATGATGAATTTAACCAATCCAGCAAAGGGTATGTTAGCCCCTGGAAAAATAAGCATTCCTGATTAATCAAAGACATAAATATTATCTAAATTTTAAGTTAATATCACTTTCATTTATGCTGTGGAAGGAGTTTGGGAACAGATCTGAACACATTTTACGAGAAGCCATCTTTTAATTTGCTCAAACTATACATTAAGTCACTGTTCTTGAGATAAATTTCTTTGCAACACAAAATAGGAAAAATATTCAAAACAATAAATGGGTACTTATTTGCTAAAACCCAATCCATCTTAGTTCTAATGCATCACACACAGGAAAGCAGGGGAGAGATAAGCCTAACATTCAGATGAATGGTTAAACTGGCTGAAAGTTGAGAAAGTTGAGAAATTGAAATCTCATACCATGGAGGACTAGTCACTTTGTCTTAGGCTAGAATAACAATATGCACTGATGCATAGCAGGACCACTAAGGCATAGTGACATCATGGTATAAGAAATGAGAACCTCATACCATGACCAAGACTGCACAAATGCCATGGGTATTTAATTGCTATCAATAATCCCACCAAAATATTGTTAATTACTTGCTCATTTGTTTGAATCATTACCTATGGCACTGTTGATAGGCTGTCAACAGTACTGCAGAGTATGATTCATAACAAATAAGAAAGCAATCAAAAATCTTTTGCAGGAAAAAGGTAAACACATCCTGATGTTGGTACTGTTTTACTGTTTGGTTACATAACACGTCTCTGCTACTGCCTGCAGGGGGAAAAAAGTGACTGACAGAAATATTCCCCAAGTGCTCATAAACCTAGTTTCCTTAGGGCAAACTAAGAAAAAAAATGGTATTAGGCTCATACAGGTTATACCACCAAGCACTACCTCTGATGTATATAATATAAACCCTTATAGATGCCAAGTTATAAATGGCAAGACAGCTTGAAATAAGTGCAACAGGTTACAAGGTTTGATTCCCGAAGTGTCGTTTAGTAACACTGTCCTGGCATTTTTTCTTCTAGTCTTGCAGTTCTTGGTTATCCTGCAAAAGACCACCATGGCCATCATCTTCCTCACCTTTGTCTAGTAACACAATCAAATGATCTAGGTTCAGGGAGAATACCATTAACAGAGAGACTTCCATGGCTTCTATCAGAATGCTCAGTGCATCTAAATCAAAAGCTGATACAGGCTTTCACTAGAAAGGGTAAGTTGATGGAATTTTCAGCATGTCATAAGATGAAGTCAACTAGCAACACTATCACTCTTCTGCTCCGTTATGTTTACTTTGTTCACTGCCATGGGGTACTTTTCTTCCTTCCTGCAATTATCTCCCATTTCAACCATTTATATTGACATCTTGTTGCTTTCAATCTTAGCAATTGGCATCTCTGGAAATGGGTAACTGGACTCATAAAACCTAAGCACTATGGAAATAAATTTGTATAGAAATCGGACACAAATTGAGATGATTTTACCTTTGTTTTCTTAAGGGATGATGCTGGTGCACGTAGAGTGCTTCTAACAGGAGGTATAATTGGTGTCATCCTTGATGTCCCAACATTTTTGCTCCCTAATGATGATAATCCTTTCATTCCTTCCCTTGCTGGTATACCTGTGGATAAGAATTAAAAAAGGCACCTACTAATGAAGAGAAGTTGAAAAGCGACTTCATAGATTTGTAATGATCTTGAGACTCAATTCTTTATTTGTCAATATTGATAATTAATATATAGCAGAAAATCACAATATCACCACTGCCTTTCCTGCAACTCTATTCAATGATACTTAAAGTCTCTGAGGCAAAAATGTTTCTGCAGTAAGATATTCCCATGTCCAAGTCTTATATCTGTAACTTAAGTGTCTACAATTGAGAACCCAAAGCAATTGCAGAATAGAAAACGTTTACAACTCAAAAGAAAAGCCATGCATTTTTCATTCTTTATCGCATTTCGCAAGAAGTTTTAAAACCTTGGCCTGATTATTAAATGGTAATCATCTGCAAATCATCATACCTAATTTTACTACACAAGCTTTCGTTATGCAAGGCACAGTTTGCATAGATAGAGGAATTAAGTTTTAAATCTTTGGTTAGAATCATAAGTGCACACTCCTCCTGGTAGAAGAATCACGAAAGATCAATGAAGACATGGTTAGACTGTTATCGGTAAGATGCCCATATCTGCAATCTTGCCAAAGACAAGCAACAGAACAAAGAAGGATCTTGAAAAACAACAATGACAAAGCCTACTGGAAAACGTATTTCAAAAAATGATTAAAACATTTTGCACCATCTATTAGTTGTGCATCAGGAAGACACACAAAAAAGGATTTTCTCTTTGTTAGATGCTTACAAACTTGTCTTCCTTTAAATTTATAAATATTGTGTCTAGCTTGTACATTGATTTGATGTAGAGGACAAATCAAATCTTTAATGGAACATGATGAACGTGCATGAACAATGATAGCTTCTATAGTCCACATATTCCGCTTATGATTCTTTTAAGCAGCACCAATCAATTCAACCATAGAGGTGGTCCCTTGCTATTAAGAGAATGTGGGCAAAGAATTGGGCCTTTCTGGGACATATCTATGGTGCTAAGCTCTGTATTAGGAACTTAGGTAAAGAGAAAACCCTATTTCAGGGACCCATTATGTGCCTTATTTTTGCCATAGATGGTATCAACAAAATATAAGCACAAAAACTACGAAAAAATAGACACACATTGAACTTTTACCTGTTGACAAGGGCCTCTTCTGTCCTACATGGTGTATTGGATTACCAGAAGCTCCAGAAAGGGCTTTTTTGTGACTTGCTATTTCTGAAGCTGAAATAAAAGTGTAATTAATTAAAAACATGGAACTGGTATTTTCACCAATTAAGTATTTGTCTTGACCTTTGCAAGCAAACCATCAATGACAAAAATTCAGGCCACCCTATAATATTTACAGGCGAATGACAGATCACGTGCCCAGTACTGACTTTCTTCCATGAGGCATGTGATTTACTCTTCATCCATTTCATGCAGATACATGCAGAGGTATGTCAATCATAACATGCATAAATGGAGAGGAAAGTTTAATGATGAAATTATTACTTTGAATTTGATTGAGGTAATAATTTTCATTTTCTGTCAACTTTTATTTATACTAAATGGGAAGACTAATGGGAGGATTACACAGAAGTAATCCACATGTAAAATAAAAGACTAGGCTTGCACCATGCTTTGAGTGGAATTATTCAAAATGCATAAGTTTGCACAAAGTTAACAATCTCCAAGAATTTTATAGAGATACAATTGATAAACAACATTGCTAAAATCTGCAATAGAATCCTTGAGCATTTTGTGTAAAATTGATATTCTTCCATTTGTTACTAAATGTTTTACTGCAATTTGGTTTAACATATCTTAAAACTCTTCTCCTTCTTCTTGTAATTGCAAAGCAAATCCAATTAACTCAGCAACATCCAAGGGCCTTCTCCATAAGTCTTCTATTGTGAGGTTAGTAGGGTCCTGTGGGCAATTGAAGATATGTGGGACATCAAGTTGTGTCCTATTGCATTTTCGACAATGATTGTCCCCTCTTGGATCCAGGCAGGAAACATATGAGTTAGTGAGGAGTGGAGTTGGGCCAGAGCGTTTCTGGTCTTTCTTGTTGGCAGTTCTTTTAAGGGGTGAGAATGTTGTGTGAGGTGGGATGTTGTCCAGGAGGCGGTTGGGCCAAGTCTAGCCCAGGTTTGCTCCACAAAGCAGGAGTGGATTTGCTTTTGAGTTTCTTTGATGTTTAGGTGGTGGCTTGTTTCATATTCCTGTGATATTTGTAATAAAGGGTGGCCATGATTTTCCTGGGTTCAGGTTGAGGGGTGGCTTTGCTGTGTACAGGATGGCCTGGCTGCACTGCTGCAGCCATGTACTGGGAAACAAGAAGATTTGTGTATTCTTCAGAACTCTTCTTGCCAAGCATCGATGTACTGGCCAGCGGCAGGTGGAATGGGCCCCCCCCCCAGCAAACTTTTTAAAGATGATATCAAGAAAGACAATTTTAAATATTTGTGGAAAAAAATAGCTACTTTTTTCTTTTTAATGCCCTTGCTCCTAATGCATGTCATATTTCTGCACCTTGAAGTCCTGCAAAGTATTTTGCTCTGTTAAATAAAATTTTTCTAAACAGTTTTGTTTGTCTCGCATTTGTAAATACGATTGACTATTCCAAGGAAGATCTTTTCACAAAAGCTGTGTCTTGTTCATATCTCACTGTGTCCCATGGGCTGCTTAAATTTGTCAAATTTTGAAAACATTTTTATAAGACAGTATTTGTAGGTATCCGATGATGCTTTTGATTAAGTAAATTTGTGTGAGTTCGATGACTACAAGAAGGCCAGTTTGTTCTCATTTCCAAATTTTGATCAAAATCTGGTTTCATGTTTCTATACATGTGGTTGATCTCTCATAAGGGGGTGTTGACTTCAGTAAAAAGTTTTAGCTGCAAATATGAGGTTTGAGCTGATATCAAAGGGGGGCATTCTCCTGAGTTATAGAGTGCCCCACTAGATGATTACCTCCCAGCATGCCACTGTTGCCAACAAACCTCTCCCCTTGCTAAAACAAGTTGACCTCAATTGAGTACATGAAAATTTACAGGGTTACTTATGCAAAATATTTTATTTAATTTTGGCGCAGTTTTATTATAAAGGTTTTAAGAAATACCTCTTTGAGTAAGCTGTGCTCTTAAAGCTGCTGATTTAGGCTTCCTTCTAAGTGTAAAATGCTTTGTAGGACCTGGCTGTGACCCAACAAGATGATGTAGAGCAGTCCTGTTCATATAGGAACATTCCATTGGGAGATTTGTACAATGACCACAATTTTCAACTAAAACAAGGAACAGAGCATTTTGACTAACATAGGGTTTTAAAAAGTTTATCCACATGGCTCAACTGTTTACTTAAGAAAGCACCCTGGGGTGAGCGCCAAGAATTACTGGTTTAATCTGACAGAAGTGACAGTGATATCTCATTACCATAAACGAACTTACCCTTTCGGCATATCCGGTTATTTTACCTATGATGATACATGTATGAAGATAGTACTTGCAAAGCTCAATTCTCATGCAGACTAACTTCACACAACAGTTTTGATAGGCAAATTTCAGTCACTGATTTCCTACCTTATACAAATGAAACTTAGTTTCATTTATAGAAGAAATTGCGTCCCATGATCTCCTAGCCTAGCCCTATCGGTATAGTACAAGAGAGCGCGCGCTCTGCCAGCGTAATTCGACCCTAGATGCATTCTGAAGACTGGCAATGTGACCATAGAAACAACGGCTACCTAGAACCACATGCTCGAGTAAAGACTTTACAATACCACTATTGCGAAAAAAGTTCAAAGCAAAAAAGTACCAGCTATGCCAATGTCTTCGACTGTTTGTTTGAAAGTTTCACTATCATTGGACAAATCAGTGTGTACAGAGGCAGTTCTTGGGTACTCCTTTAGCATCCCAGCAATGACTTTTACCCAATCATCTCCATCGATTTCGGCAAGGTGAATTATCCGGGAGAGGTCTTCTGAAAGTCCCTCTAGGTTTCTTCGTGGAATCTGCAGGAACGACAGCAACAATTTTAATTTTATCTTCACATCAAATGTGTTAAATTGCTCCTCCACACCTCTCAAAATTTCTGGATTCAAAAGATTTGCTACATTGCCGTAATGCCATAGATCGTCAGTACCCAGCTTATTCCTTAGCCAGGTTGCAGGATCCACATCAATGACGGTTGTCATTTTGAAATCTTAGTAAGTAAACACTAATAAAACAATAACTGTTAAGCTTGCACGTTGGTGATTAATACACTGCTCATGATACCCTATAGAAACATATGTATAGTAAATGTCTGTCTATGACCTACTTCCAGCCGGTTTGCCCATGGTCGGCCATATTGAAATAATTTCATTCGATACGAGGTTAGATAGGGGGAGGGCTATCTCAGTGATCTGTTTTTGAGATCAGTGGGCCTGTCTCAACGACATGTGACCCTCGACGAAAGTCCTAGGACACTGCATTTTTCAAATGTGCCACGTATCCGCCTTTTTCTAAAGACTTTCAAGTGTCCCAAGGGCTGCTCTAGGACTGCAGTTGTAGATATCAGCTAGCGACTTGGATGGACAAACTCGAGCAAGAACCATGCGTTCGGAGGAGGTTTTTTTATAATAGAAAACAGATGGATAAGAACAAATTAATACTGTGTTTTGAGTTAACAACTTGAAATTTTTTAACATGTTAGTGAAGCACTGTGAGGTTTTCTTAACAAGTAAGTGAGAATTCCTCATTAATTATCGCAGGACTCCCTTCAAAGAGGTGAGTGAGAGCCAATGATATAAGAAAAGCCAGAGAGTTAACATCAGAGGGAGGTTGGAGCCACTTTGCGTTTCAAGAAACTGGGTTTGTGCGGCCAAAGATTCCCGTTACGTGGTATGCAGTTGGCATGTTCTTGCGTTAAATTTGAAAATAGCAATATCTTGCATTGTTTTTGGTTGCCAGAATATCGACAAAATGAGAAAAAGAAAAGTGCAGACTTTGGCAGGATAATGTCCAGGGCCAAATCTGTCAGAATCTTATGAAAATCGACGTGAGATCAAGTGAAATTGATGAAGCTGAGACAAAGCCCATTTCATTCCATATATTCATTTTTAGCCGTACAATGTTCATGCAAGTATAATTCGTCCTGATTTTAGACTTATGGCACATTTCTTCCTGTCAAAAGTGTAGGTATCTGAAATAAAGTTTAAAAATTCAGTTGTATGTTTTTAACACTGGTTTGGGACTGTAGAATTAGGTCTCACCTGGTTCACTGGATAGTTACTAGCAGGATTGAGAGGTTATCCATGGACTCGATGTCAATACTTTCAACTACATTTCTAGGAGTGCCATCCATTATCAATTATGAAACAAATTATTCTCTTTCAAATGGTCTAAATGTTTACACCAACAAGTGATACTAATCATATTTCTGGGTCTCTCCAAAAAGTTGTAAACTTGCATCTTCATATTACTGTAATAAGCTGTCCTGTATACCGATTTCGTTGGCCTTGGATAAAATATAACTTTCGTCTAACAAGGGTCAATTCCTCCATTTCGCTCCTCATTTGGTGTGTCATAAAATCTTAGAACTTTCTCTCCTGACGCTTCTCTTCTCTCTTGTTGAGTCCAACATCCCGTGCTTGAAGCATGGTTTAATGAATACCATTTAAAACTCAATTTACGGTCACACCCGCCCACCTAACAGAACATGCAGTCACACTTCTTAAGTAACGTAACTTAGTGACAGTAATAACCGACCGTAATTGTTGTAGATCTGTTATGTTAAACTATCGTATGTTTTAAGGCGTTGTAGACTTTCCAGTTGTTGTATTTGTTAATCCGTTGACGTGATGGTGTTTAGTAAACGCTGTTGGGTATTGACGTAGATAGGGCCTTTCAAGCAGACAGATTTAGTATACCTCATCATATTATATCATTCTATATATCGTACGAAGATTTGTTTCTTTTCTCTCGGGTCATTCGTGCTGCCTTGTGCATGGATCATTTTTAAAAACACAACAAATTGGAGGTCCCAGGGAGATTAAAACACTATTTAAACTGAGGAGATTGCTAGCGGAAATGACCTAGAGAACTCCGAGATTTGATAGAAGTCAAAACCGTTTGGTATAAATGTAGTTGTTTATAGGAATATATGTCAAAGAAGAGGACCAGTCGTGAAAATGCCCGGGAAAATTCCTAAAGTCGTTAAATTTATAAGGGGATAATTTTACCAGTTTTGACAGTCAGATTTTGCAATTCGAAGCACAGTTACTTGCGTTAGAAGTGAAAAATGAAGGAAATAAATGGCGGAACGTGTTACTTTGTTGTACTGAATCACGAGCTTTTGAAACAATTTCTAGTGCGATCGTGGCAAATGAGAATGTTACGTATAAAGATTTTAAAAAATTGCATGGTGAAAAGTACAGTGGAGCCGAGTACAAACGCATGCTTTAAGCAAAATTGAGATCCCTCTCCTGTGTTTGCTCATGAAATTAGATCCATTGTTCAGGAATTATATGAGGTAACAGAAAACTCTGTAATAGAATCGATTGCGCAGAATCATATACTGGGGAAGTTGGATACAACACTCCAGGAACCAGCAAAATTGTTGCAGTTGGTGGCCACGTGCACCATTGAAGGCCTTTTAGAACTGGTAAATTCCAAATTGGAGCAAAATGCTTACCACCCCACAATGCTACCTTCAGCTATGGGGGGCTTCTGCAATGTCTAGCCACATCAATGTTCCGGAAGATCGTATAGGGAAGCTTGCAACACTGGTAGAACAACTTTGTGGGCAGGTTGCCATCTTATCAACTGAGCAAAATCGAAACCCACCAAAGTCAGCTGGAATTGTATGCCATAACTGTGGCAACCTAGGACATACGAAATTCCTGTAGATGCTACGACAGCATTTGTACAAGTAGCAAAAGCCACTGTCATACCAACCAATGGTACCATAATGGTTCATTCAAAGTTGACCAATTCTAGTTTGAAGTCATTAAAAGCACCATCATTTGCCTTAGAACCATTTGAAGAGTTATGTGAGGAAATGATTATGGGAGATGTGTTTTTTCCTACTTTGATCAAACATATCAAGCTCCCAATCCACAATGATAGCCCAGAGGATATCTATTTAAAGAAAGGCAAACAACTTGGTCTACTTCATTGTTTAGAGCAAGACACAGATTCTGAGGCAAAAACTGCAGATGAGGTAAGACAGTCTGTTACTCAGCTAGAGAAGGCTACTTCTGATTACACTGAAATCTTCTCTCATTTAAATGGAAATGAGAAAACGCGAGCAATCAATATATTGAAAGACTATGCAAGGCAGTTACAAGAAGAGCCGAAACAAGCACTAATTGAACATGAAATCAAACTGAAAGACAATGACCCTGTTTCTATACCTGCAAGGATAATTGCCTTATAGCCAACGAAAGGAAATTGACCACGAAATTCAGGATTTACTGAACAAAGGCATCATTGAACCCTTAAGATCTCCATACGCCTCACCAGTTGTTCCAGTGGAGAAAAGGGATGGGTCATCAAGTATGTGTGTCGACTACCCTGCGCTAAATACCAAGACAATTCCTGGAACCTTTCCAATTCCCCGAATAGATGAGTCATTGGATAAGTTGAATAGAGCCAAATACTTTACTGTGCTGGACTTAAAGAGTGGATACCATCACATACCAATTGCAAAAGATGATCAAATGAAGACAGCCTTTGTCTTACCAGGAGCAAAATATCAATGGAGAAGGTTACCTTTTGGTCTAGTAGGTGCGCCACTTACATTTGCTGCCGCGATGCAAGAAGTTTTGTTGGGAACAGAAGATTTCCTTACATGTTATTTCGACGATATACTGATTTTTAGTCCAGACATTGAGTCACATATGTACCATGTGAAGCTTGCACTAATGAAACTGGCGGAAGCAAGAATGTGAATTAACTTAAAGAAGTGTATGTTTATGAAACAAAACGTGGAGTTTGTTGGCCATCTTATTTTTAGTCAAGGAGTTAAACCATTGCAATCAAAGTTAAAGGAAGTCGTTAAGTTTCCAACACCCAGGAATATGGGCCATCTTCGTTCATTTTGGGGCCTGACAGGCTTTTGTCTGAAGTTTACCAAGAACTTTGCTAGAATTGCAGAGCATTTGTATGCATTACTACGACAACGTGCTGATTTTAACTGGACTAAATCCTGTGACGTTGCATTTAACTCAATAAAGAAACAACTCGAGGAATCTCAGTTTTTAAAATACTCTGATTTTACCAAGCCGTTTGTGTTGATCTCAGGTGACTATGATACTGGGATTGGATATGTGTTGTGTCAAGAAGCAAATGGCGAATAACAGCCATTGAATTTGGAGGTAGAACACTGACAAACGCCGAGAGACGTTATTCTACAACCGATAAGGAGTTGCTTGGAGTTTATTATGCTTGTAAGAAATCAGAACTTTGCATTCCCGGACATAGTTTCTTAGTGTACACGGATCACAAGTCTTTGATCCACTTGAAATCATTCAAAGACATTCTTAATAGGCGATATAAATGGATTGAGTACTTACAAGAGCTTGGTACTAAAATTGCATATGTACCGGGGAAAGATAATGTTGTTGCAGATTATCTTGCTAAGGAAGAGTGACTGAAATTTTTAGGTGGGGTTTTCCATCCATCTGGCCCTAGACCCTTTTGATAACGATGAACTTCAAGCTGCGCAGTACAATGACAACGAGTTACAACTTTTATTCAGGTATTTGGAACAAGATGGTAAGTCAGGTTTGAAAAACTCTTTACCTAGTGCATATAAGCGTCACATCTCGAAACTTTCAGTAAATGACAAGGGATTATTGATTTACAACCATCATAAACGGTCATTGATTGTCTTGCCTGTGGAACTCCGAAATGAGATCATCTCTTTATGCCATTCTGATTGGACATCGGGTCATTTTGGGCCTTTCAAAACTCACTGCCGCATATTGGACATGTTCTGGTGGCCCAATGCGTATTATGATGTCAACCAATGTATTAAGGAATGTGACATATGTTTGCAAGTGAAACCTCAAACTCAACGATTTGCAAAAATGGGGATTAGACATTTTCCTAAAAGACCCCTTGACATCATATCTATTGATTTTCTCGTTGATCTTCCACAGAGGCAGTCACATAACTGTCACGTACTAGTCGTTAATGATATGTTTGCAAAGTATCTTCATTTATATGCAATTCGTGATCGCACTGCAAGCACAGCCACAAACTTTCTTGCGCTTCGGTATACTAAAGTCGTTACTCGCAGACCAGGATCCTGCCTATGAGACTGAGCTATTTCAGGAGCTTATGAAGGGACTTGGGGTACACAAATTACGGACGACCCCATATAACCCTCCTTTGAATCGTCTAACTGAACAATCAAATGCCACGGTTAAATCATGTCTCACTACAGTACTCTTACAAAACAAACAAATATCTACCAAGTGAGATCGATTGTTGAGAGAGGCATGTTATGGTTATAACATCAGTGTTCACAGTTCGACAGGCTTTAGTCCCGCGGAACTCATGTTTGGGAGTCGCTTTCGTATACCTTTAGACATTCTCTATGGCACTGTTGAAGATAAACATGAGAATCTGTCTTTTGGCATTTTCAAAGATACTTTAGCTGCGATGTATGATACTGCCCGAGACAAAATGGCAAAAAGGCAGGCCAAATATGCTACTTCACCCGATCAAAAGGTTGTATGTGATGATAAACTTTCTCCTGGTGATCATGTTTATTTGTTTTTACCACGCCTTGCTCGAGTAAAGTTAGCACGTAAATGGAATGGGCCATTCAAAATATCGCGTTGTGCCCATCCAGTTTATTCTGTAGAAGTACCAACTCGTAAAGAAGTCATATTCAAAACCGTAACACGTGATAAGCTGAAACGAGCTAGTCCTGAACAGCCTTTACAAAGGCTACTAGCGGAGCACAAGGAACAGAATCCTGAGGAATCGAGGAATGAACCAATGCAACCCTTGACGTCCGACAGTGATGATAACGATGAAGTGGAACTATCATATGATTTACGACCGACCGCTACAAAACATTATCCGCTATAATCAAGAACTAGTTAGTTTCATGGTCGCATTTTCTTAAAACGAGACACAGGCTAGTTGCTTTTGTTATATTTAAGTAGCTTCGTTAAACATCCAACCAGGCTTTGCTTTGTAGAAAACCAAACAATTTTTTTATGGGGGGAGGAGTGTTGTGGATCTGTTATGTTAAGCTATCGTATGTTTTAAGGCGTTGTAGACTTTCCAGTTGTTGTATATGTTAATCCGTGATGGTGTTTAGTAAACGCTGTTGGGTATTGACGTAGAGAGGGCCTTCTGAGGACATAAACTTGATGCCTCCTATCTGTTCGTGGCAACAGTAGACAAGAAAAAGAAAAACACAACACTTTCTATTAAACAGTAAGATATTCCAATCGTTCTTATTTACATGACCTTCTGTGTTACAAAAACTCTTCTTTTCCTGACGACGCCCTTACAAAACCTAATGATATTATATCATTTTATATATCGTACGAAGATTTGTTTCTTTTCTCTCGGGTCATTCGTCCTGCCTTGCGCATGGATCATTTTCAAAAACACAACATAATCGCTTATTGCAAATCGAGACACAGATTAAAAGATGACACTTGTTTGCTTACATTGCTGTTTTTTACTTAACTGCAGCGCCTATCTCTGCTATTTTCCCTGCTAGCAGAATCGCTCGTGGCATGTTACAGACCTGCAAAATCCAATTTGTGTTCACATCTCTTCCCATCAAATTGGTTTGTTTACTATAGCAACTAGGAACTTTTTGCTGTACAAACCTCGTTTTGGACGTCGTTTCGATGGCTTCACGTTGTCAACATGCAAGAAGCCTCGAGTTGACCCTCTAGCTTTTCTTATACGTCATTGGTAAGAGCACGCTTGCCAAACAGTGTGCTACGTCACCTTAGATGAACGTAATTGGATGCATGTAATCGGGTGCATGTAATTGGGTGCATGTAATTGGATGCATGTTTCGATGAAGACTATGAAGAATTTGGCTTTTCCTTGTTAGATTTTACTTTGCCAAAATACTTCAGTAACTAATTTTAAATTGAGTACATCTTAGCAAATCATATACGTTTACAGCAAGCTAAAAATAACTTAAGTGCTCGTAAAAGCTTCACTCTTATTCTTAAATCACTGTATGACTGACTGACTGACGACCAGTGCAGTGATTCGCATGGCTGTTGATAATCTGACAAGAAATGGAAATACATATTAACTTAACACTACGCTCATTTCTGTCCTCACAAATAATACAAATCTATGAAAAAATATCAATAAACAAGAAATTTAGTCTCTTTCTGTGTTTTGTCTCCTTCAGGCCCCAAATCACAGAACAATTTTTAAGCAACTATTTTAAAATGAAGTTACACGCTTTTTAGTAAAGAACCTAGCTCCAGGCCAAGTTTCTTAAGTTCATTATTGTCAGTGGTGTCTTTTACAGATATTGAACGATGAGGTGAACGTGACTGATGTTCCTAATAGTTGTCTGTGCGTATAATATTGATGGACTATCGCTGTGTAGTTCTGTTATGTACCGCTTCTAAAGTCGTTATTATTAGATTTCTATGCGGCTGTGTTGACGTTAGCTTTTAGCTTCTCTTCAGCTACACTAACCACTGACGCTCATGTTTGGAACCCTGTTGATTAAATTGTACTTCCAAATGGTCTGTGAAAATCCTTAATTCTAATTAAACAAACTTTGAGTGTTATGACTAAAATGAACCTTTGCACTTACTAGACGGTGGATCAACGACTACCATTGATGCCAAACCTGAAAACTACCTTCCTTAAGAACTTTGTATATAACAGAATATGTTCTCTAGATTTTTTGGCCTCCTACACGTAGTTTCATTACAAATTGTTTTATGATAAAAAAGCGTGTAACATATCTCTCCACACACTATCTTTCTCTACTGCTGGTCGCAAAGCGCTACACATCACATTTGAAAGAGAAATGGAACATTGGGTTTTTAAGTTGGAGCTGAAATTAGGGCTTCCTGTTATCCTCTCCAAATTACTAATTTTGTCCTGTGGCATCCATTTCATTAGTTCAAATTTCGAAAATGTCATTTCGAAAATATCATCAATTGTAGCCAGAGGGGCCAATTGTAGTCCACGTTTGCGCTTCAGAGATCACTGCCTCCCTGCCCCTTTGCAGCTACATGGCTGGTCTATCTGTACGATGATCTTAAAGCGCCAAAGACGGTAGATATCCAACTCTCGCTTGTGATATGAGGCAGCTATGAAATCTGGGAGCCATTTTGAATGGTGTCAAAAGGCAAATTGAGCAACCACAATTTTACTGAGATGTCCTTTGCGGGCATATGCTCTAGGCTTTGAGTAATAACGGAACCGAATTCGATGCGGAAAGATTGAAAAAATGTTTGATACTGATAAGTGGGGGGGATGAAAGTAAAGGGGTTGGGTGGCATAACATGGATGACAATGCCGCCAATTTAGACCTTTTTACCGTAGTAGTGCTTTGTTACACCTTCCGGATCCGGCAGCCCTTAGGCCAACATTTGCAGAAAATATCACACACTTGTTGTAGTCATTTGTTCCTTTAAAGATCATTGGCAAGACTAGTTATCTATACGGACTTTCAAGGTTTCAATCAATAACCAGCACATCATTTTACAGATTCCCTCTCGAGCCATTCAGAAAATTACGTAACAGCTTGGGGGACAGGTAATCATGTTGTCTGACATATGTAAGTACAATGGAAGGTATTTACGTATCTTGATTACTTGTCATAGACACTTATATCTGTGTCTCTTCTCTCGTCATTATTACAATCACCTTGTTAGGGTTTATCATGATCTTTCTCCACCTTTTGATAAGAGGAGTCAAAACGTATGCTCTCGTTACTTCACTACATCAAAGTCAGGCAGGTGGCATATGCATCACGGATGTAATATTGGTTTCATTGTAAGTGCTAGGAGTATTTGAGTTCAGTTTGGCAATGGCGTCATTTAGTTTTTTAGCACTTGAAATTATAGTTGTCAGCAGAAACAAATGACGGCGTGATGAGGAACAAGAAAACACTAGCATTGTGATAGTTAAAGTTAAAGATTTAAGGTGGCGCACTAAAGTAGAAGTAGTTAGTAATGAAACACGTGTCTTGCTTGAAAGAGAAAATATCTTTATAGATAGACATTACACAGTTCAACAATATCACAGAATACTGCTTTCAGCAAACTAAAAAGACAACCATTGGCTATTTACATATTGTAGAGTCTATAGAAAGTGGAAGATGACTCAGGTGAGCAATTTTTGGAGGACAGTCGAGTCGAGATGCTTTTGAGGTCTAACGATTTTTGTTAACTTTGAATACGAATAAGGAGGTTATATAAAAACCGCTTAATATTGCTGACTTCTAAAGAAGAAAATTAAGCAGAAAGTTTTCAGTGGACAGAAAATAAAAAGTCCGTGGAGTAAAACTGGGCATGCAATGCAGCTTTATCAATGGGAGAGCATGGCCCCTGAAGCCGGTTCATTGCAGGTGTCCCTCCTGAAAATACTCCAACGTTTTTTGGAGCTGGCAATGTGATTTCTTTTTCTCGGCTGATCACCTGACCTTATCCAGAAGGTTTGAACAATGGCATCTGACAACAGTAAATCACAGACCATTCTTGACATATTTTTGCTTATGATGTATGGGAAAATCTCTGTGTGCTGTGGGAATACATGCTGAGGAAAATCAGCATAAACTTGTCATCATCAAACGTGCAAAATTCCAATCTTGGAAATCCTAGCATATGAAAAGCGGATTATCAGCAATTTTAGCAATTTCTATAGTCACTCGATCCTGACTATATGCAGACAGTTACAAGGCCGCGAGATTTTTCAGCTAATCATGCTGAACTTGACAAATAAAATGCTTTACGAATAAGTGAGAATTTATGTTTAAGAAATAAACATATACCTATATAAGCTTTCGATTCAGGATCATCTTTAAGCAGGGCCTACGAAAATACGTTCTCTCAAAATTGCTTCAAATATCTCTAATGTAAAGGTAATTCTAGGTAAATGAGCAATCAAATGGTAGAGCAAATAAGCACCAAAGGCTAACAACGACTCAATAGTGAGGAAAAAAGTGTGTAGAACAACAAGGAAATCAGTAATAAATAAGCAGAGATGAGCCTCAATTGACTTTCAATGTGTAATGAATGATCGGACAAAACGCAAAAATCTACGGAATAAGTATAGCATAGTGGAAAGAATGAAGCAAATGAGAATGAATGTGCAAGAAATTCGCAACATAAGAGTGCTAAATAAGTGCAAAAGAACAGTTGAATTGGAGAAATAAAGAGGTCATGAATGTTTTGTTTTTGTTACATATACTGTGAAATACTTATCTGTTGTGTCTAGCGCTAATTACTTGATCTTGCTGCTGTTTGGCTAAACCATTACAATTGTCTTAGGATATGTATATATCTACCTTACCGCAAAATCTACAGAGATCTTAACATTTCATTTTTAATATTGATTGTATAATCCGAGTAACGACAATAGACTATTGTTAGTATAATTTGTAGTGTTTATTGTCTACTCTTCACCTATCATATTGGGGACGAAGATGGCTACTGGATCCAGTTCAACGCCTTTTACTGTTGCAATTCTTGCAAATAAAACTTGGCCATTTGATAATGTTACACACGCTCACTAATCGTTAAAGCATTATTTGTTTTTTTCGGCCTTAGAAAATTCTCGGTTGAAACGCAAGCTGGTGTGCTACCGTGGAACCTTGTGGTGCAGTGCTAGATACCCTTACGGACAAGCAAGTATGCTGTTTTTAGAGAGTGACTCCTTTTTGCATACAGTAGTGTTAACAATGCTTTACTTTACCTGGATTTGCTTAGTAAGACTCGAGCTAGCCAGAGTGCTGAGGAGTCTCCTTGTAGTTTACGATCAAAGCTGCCTTTACTAAGGACAACTTAGTCATTCTTCGACAAGAGCTGCTTTCCTTTCCGTTTTATTTCCTTAATTACATCAAAGCGCACTCGTGAAACATTAATTTTGTACAAGCCTGTTTCCTTAAATGATGCCGTTTCAATGGCTAAAGCCTTTTCTTCTACTATCTCAGCCATGTCTGTGCTGTTCAACACCGCTCTTTCTACCACACTAAGGATTCCAACTATAAACATGGCTTACATAACTTTTATATTTCCAATATTTTATTCATGTATATGTATGTGTTCTTGAACAATATTTCTAGGCATTCGCCGAGGATATTTGCTGTAGAGCAAAAGTCAGTCGTTCCTTGCAAATAGACTTTTTTCTTTGCTCTTTACGCCAGTAAGTGCCAAATAGACAGTGTAATGTTAAAAGTTAAGTTAAATGTTACATGTTAATATCGAAATTCAACTTCCTAGTTTTGATCTTTTAGCTAGTCAATAGTCAACACCAAGATGGCATTAATTAAATACTTCAAAAAACCAGAACAAAGCTAGTTCTGTGGCTCGTCGATAAAAGACAACAAACATGGGTGACAATCAGACAGATGCTTGGTTTGATAACTTTAAACTCAATTTAAACTTCAGATATCAAACATATCAACTCAAAAACACCATAAAAAACCAAGTTATCGTATCTGGACAATTACACAATACTGAGTAATACATACATACGTGCCAGAGAAATGCTATCATCAAATACGAATAATCCCAACGAGTTGCTATTGACAACTGGTAATAATACCAAAGAATCACATTAGCCTAAGGAGAACCAATGCCCACAATTTGCTATCGACAAACAGTTATAATACCAGAGATATACTATCACCAAGTAGGAATAACCCAACGAGTTGCTATTGACAACTGATATTAATACCACACAATCACAATAACATAAGGAGAACAAATGCCCAGAATTTGCTACCGTTAAACAGTAATAATACCAGAGAAATACTATCACCAAGTAGGAATAACCCAACGAGTTGCTATTGACAACTGATATTAATACCACACAATCACAATAACATAAGGAGAACAAATGCCCAGAATTTGCTACCGTTAAACAGTAATAATACCAGAGAAATACTATCACCAAAAAGAAATTATTCCAACGAGTTGCTATCAGCCCTCAATAAAAAAAGAGTGATAGCAAGAAGCCGACTTTTGTGAAAACATTGTATTATCAAGGAGACGTTATGGCCAAGAATGAGTAGTGCTTAGGAGTCCCTATTACCAAAAAGGAATAATGCAAAGGATTTTCATAACCAATGAATGGTTGCTATTGTAATTACACCAAAGATTCCTTGTTTAAAAAAATTGTTTTACGAAGTACTCGCTGTCAATAAATGAACATATAAGCGACATTGCTGTAGTCCGTAACATAGTAAAGCAAAGACTGGGTAATGGAATTACCATTGCATAAAGTAGGACTTGAGAATGAACAAAGAGTATATTATTTGTCAAATATAAACGAGGAAAGGCTTGTGGCATAGCTTTCAATTACGTTTACAGTTACAATAGATATGCATGACAAATAACTGAATTTTCTAATAGAGATAAGAACCATGCTAATAAGCGTTTTCTATGTTGTTTTGCTATGCATTACTTGAGTACACTTTCTATTTTGCTGTAATTAATGTTGAAAAAACCAATTAACTTCTTAAAGGCATTAACTGCGCTTGACGAATTGTCAATTTTTTTAATTATGAAATCATTTTTTTTCGGTTTGGTTTCTATATTTATTAAGAAAATAACTTATTAGTGCTAACTGTATTATCTCATTTCCTAATTTGAAATAAACAATTTATCGTTAGAAATATTTATCAAACTCTGCAAAGAAAGCTACTCCAGGACAAAACGATACATTAACATGCTGTGTCTAAATCGTGGGTTAAGACAGCACTTCTGACGCTTGCCAACCTCTAATCATTTTGATTGTCTGAAAAACCACTGATAAGAAACATTAACACAGCAGTCAATTGTAGTTGGTATATTAAAATGAACTCATGGTTCTGAAACTAGCTCTAGAAATTGTTTTGACATTAAACACGCTTTCAAATTTTGAAACCACAAACGGTGTAATTTAATTAACACACAGAAAAGCCTCTGCATCATCCTGTTTACAAATATACGTCACCAATTGAAATGCTCACCACAAATGTCAAGGAGACATTCAGTATATCTTGTATCCAAATTACGTCAAGCTGAGTTAAGTAACTTTAATGTTAGAAGCTGGAATATTTGCAGCATGTTTTGTATACAACAGGTCAAAGATAATTCACTTTAACCAGTAAGCATATGTTAAAAAGCCATCAGAACTCACTCAAAAGGAAAGTGATGATGACAATACAAATTTAGTATATATCTCTGGCTTTTAATCTCATCGTTAGTCGCAAAGTTTTTCTAACGAAATGGCATAATATTGCGAGTTTCCACTGTTGAGTGTGGGAAAAACCAGATGCACCTTACTCCAATTTTCTTCAGACAGGAATCAGTCTAATGGCCAGCTGTCAGCGTATTCTTTGAGACTGCAGATGTTAACGGAAATGTCAAAATGACTTCAACACACTAATCTCATCGTAATCATCAGCAAAACACAAAGAGTGTTCCCAGCGGAAGAAGTGGTATTTACTACCCACTAATTACAAAAAATATTGAAAATAAGCCGAGTCAAAATTAGACCGAGAACAAAACTTTTTGGTAAGCGAAATTGACTATTGCTAATTTTTCAGATAATGCAAGGCTTAGAGAAACAATGTGTACGCTAGAAAGAGACTTGTCGCCAAACAGTAGAAAAAGTGCAACAAGAGTATTAGTGAAAAGACTAATAAAAATGAGCAATGAGATTATTTTAATGAAACAATAGACTCCTCATTTTTAGCTTAAAATATATGACTCTAATTGAGTCATTATTTACAACTTGTTATCTTTAATGTCACTAAGCCTTCTAATCTGACCCATTTTACTGAGGTCCTTTATAAAGAAACTTTCAAAAGGAATAATGTCAAGGAATATGGTGGGATCATACCTAGGTTTGTCTCTTATCTTCTACTTCAAAAGTCAGATTCTTTCCCAACTGTACAAAAAGAGCGCTGTTTGCATCTTCCGCCACTTTCTGCTCTCTCTTTATGCTTTTTCCAATCTACCTCACTTCTAAGACAATTTATCCCCGTTATAAACCTTGATCTTGTCTTCTAATTATTCTTTATCCTGGAAAACGTTCTTCTTGCCTCTGCATTTAGGCTAATGTATAGGATGCTATGTAGTATTGGCAGGCAGATGAAGCCTTTGGGAATGATCTGTACTAAAAGTTCAGCTCCTTCCACATGTATAAATATCGGTAACATCAAACTTGGGATAACATGAATAAAAATCGATGCCAAAACTAGCAAGCCTATCAGCTTTGCTACTGACTTATGCTTTGTCGTATTGTTACAACAAGTCTTTATCTCCTTTTCCTGAGCACCTTTGGAATCTCGCTTAGAAATTTTGACATCTTCTTCGTAGTCAACACACACCTCAACCCCCTGTGCCGCTTGCCTTTGAGTCGAGGAGCCGCTAGTACCCTGTGTGATGATTCGAGGGTTGACGATAGACATAGTGTAACTACGGTTGTTGTTTCCGTTTTCAAGCGCCGGATTGAAAATGTCATTTATTGTATTGCACCTGTTTGTGTTTCCAAGGATTTGAAGCGCATTGTCGTCTCTGCTTTGTTGTGAACTTGTACTCTCTAATGTAGACCCATTTTCAGATTTAGGTAATTGTAGATTCCGAATAACTTCGACGGAAGTAATATTTGGTGACGCATGTTTATTACTTGAACAAGTTGAAATTTTGGCTGTAGATCTGGAGGAGATTTGACGCGCATGAATTATCAACTTCCTGTATGCGATCAAGTAAATGATTGACGAAGCCAAGCTTAGCAAAACGTGAATGGCTCTTGTGAGCCCGGGATGAACGAAAGTCAATCCCGCAAGAGGCAAAGCAAAAATAAAACACAGAAATGCTAGTATATTCCACAATTTCATTTTCAGAAGAAGTTGATGCCGAGGTCGAAATATCAACAAATGCACATAGCTGGACAGGAGAAAAAGCAAAAAAGAATTTAGATTTAACACGGTAGCAGTAGATGCTGGAATCACTTGCATTTGAATTCTACATTTTTTGTAACTCATGGACATTGAGAGGAATGATATAACAGGCATGACGATGGAAGCGTTGATGAAATCAGAAAAAGTAAGAAACATGAGCAACCTCTTGTATATTCTATTCATTCTTTTGGCAGAAAACAGTGCATAAAGAGACAAGAGACAAAATACTGTATTGATGGCAGCTGAAATTGCCCATATTATGGAATTTGTTATTGCACTGCTACTGAATTTGATGATAGTGAACACAGCAAAGCATTCCGCCAATCCCATGTTAGTATTGTATGCCACGATAAGCCCTAATTCCAAATCAAAGATCTTGCAACAACAACAAAAATGCAAATGTGGTGATTGAAACGGTCTAGTTTCGCGTCTGCAAACACAAAAACCTTGAAATATCGATCTCCTTTACCACAAAGCACTTGTAATTCTAGCAAAGAAATGCAGAAAAGCATGATAACTAAGTACATACAGTAACCTGTTAATTATCTACAATCGTGGCAAGAAGCAACAGAAACACCTAAAGCGGGAAGAAGCTACAAAATAACCTGTCAGTTTATAAAAAATAGAGCTAACTTGACAACCACAAAGCTTCCCTTTAACTGACTAAAATGTCAATTCTTCGATTTACTTTTATCACTTCCGTATACTGCCCAGTGGCGGTTTTAGGGACTGCGGGGCCCTTGTTTGAAAATGTTTTATCAACCAAGAGTATTCTTCAAGTTCTTATTCGTTAAAATTGTTAAGCCTCAAGATCGTCTAATAAAAGCGAATTGATTAGCATTTTTTCTACAGATTTTTCCTTTGAAAACAATTCATTTTACGAAGAGACTGTTTCATACTGAAAAGAGCTATTTGCAGAATACAAAATAATGATAATATAGGTTACTATCATTACGTTTTTTATGCTAAACTCAAAGGCATTTGCGCCTTGCTTTTTCTTCTGCAAAACTGTCTATTACAAAGGAGAAATCAATGCCTCAATAGCTGGCTTTCTATTGACAGAACGGACAAAGATGCCAACATCCTCTGCCCCATTGAGTTCTCAAGTAATTCAGTATTAACTTGAGCTTTGAAAACGAATGCTGTCCTTTGCAGTTGGTGCCGAACATACACAAGTATATTTTTAGTGCAATTGAAACATTGGCAAATAATTCATGAACGGAATTGTCAGCAATTAAATGCAAAATGTCATTTTCACTGATCTTGGCATTGGAAAGAGCTCCTCCCTCTCGTAGACTTTTCAAAATGCATTGAAATGCACTAATACCTTCTCTAATTCAGCTCCAAGTCTTCCGGGTAACTTTTAACCAAATGTTTGGCTTCATCGCTAGTTTCTTCAAGACCAAGCTTAGCAAAAACGCTGAACCTCTCACTGAAGTCTGAATAAGCTTCAATTCTTTTCGAGAGCGTGGAAATCAGCCAGTCGATAATCGGCATAAAGTGATTGATCCTATAAGATTCTCCCAATGGAAGCTCATCAACTGCATCAAGTGCATCGGGTTCATCCCCTATTTCGTCATGAAAGCATTTGTGCAGTTTCTTTCAGCTGTGATCCTTAGTGTAGGCTTGCATTCCACTTCTTCCTTTGGCA
>JANTCA010019007.1:0-24435 GCA_024741275.1 Chironex yamaguchii
CGAGCCCGGTCGGCTCCCACTTTGTGCATCTATTATGGTAATGCCCACTCTTGAAAAGTATATATATATATATATATATATATATATAGTATCTCAACAGACACAGTGCTTTTTCATAGACTTGTCAAGAGTGGAGGAGTACCACAATAGCTGCACTAAGTGGGAGCCAACAGGGCTCGAACTTGTCTATCTATTTAAATATAGATATATAGATATATATTTAGATAGATAGATAGATAGATAGATAAATATATAGATAAGATAGATAGAAGGAAAGAAAGAAAATCAACAGTACACGACATACCTCTTCCTGTTCGCTGCAGGACGCGCCTAAAGAAAAGTATATATAATTGCATTCTCTCGATCTAAGTATTGTTTTCAATTTTATGACAACGGGAGTAAATATTTGTTTTATCTAAGGATACAGATCTAAAGCTTGCAAGGTCATTTTACCTTTAATTTCGACCTTTCATCGGATCAGGAATTACCGCTAAGCTTATAACTAATGGTAACCGTATCTAACGAAATTTGATTATAGTATGCCAATTATTTTAAGACTTTATGCCCTTGTTAACATAGAGAAAATTTCACATTGAACAACGGTAAGTAAATACAATTAAGAAGATTCTTTCGGAAATATGAAAGGGTTATTTAATGCAGTAGGTCCTGATCCCGTTAATCTTCGCAGATTTTACATTGATGGTAACATTATTAAATCTACATTTTGACACTTGTTTGTACTCGCATAAAGTTGCTGTGTCGGAAAGGTACGGGTTTTTTGTATTTACTGCATGGACTCTACGGGAAAGCCCAAGCAGCCATGCCTTTGGATGTTATCACACTTTGCAATCCCAGATGCTAGAAATTACGGAGAGTTAGCAATGGTCCTTAGACTGTCAGTTATAGAAATTGGCTCGTATCAAATTTGTTAGATTTATATACTTGCATCTCAAAATTATGACCTGTAACAACTCGACCATCCTTATCAACTTACAAGAGTCAAATGTACCAATGGTGACCAAAATCTTACCTCACTGTTTGACCCTGCAAGTCCTGGTACAGAGTTTCCCTACAAAATAACAAGCCAAAGATATGGAATGAAGGCAGAAAATTTAACACTATGTGTAGAGAGTGCCAAGATTATCTTTTCAATTTTCTGTTTTGTGATACTTAATGCTAAACATGTTGTTTTCACGGGTTTTCCTTTTTATGCTCTTCATAGCATGACTCTTTACCCCATCACTACAGCTTAAGTTTAACTCAAACGTTCAGGCACCTTGTGTTTTTTGAGACAGAAACGATATCAAGCAAATAAAGTAACTGAACGTATCAAAATTATATAGATCAAACTTACCTGCACCTTTTAAAATTGTCAGACATGACTTAACTTGTTTACTTCTAAACTGAGTTATTGCACTAGAAAAAAGGCATTACAATATATATTAAAGATATATGCATCATTTACATCAGTCAATGTTGATATTACCATTTTAGGCAGAATTTTAGTTATTCCAAAACAGCACTTTGCGCTTGTTGATGAATGAAATATTAGTGATAATTAATAACTAAGACTGTTACAAATGAACGTTAACACGAGAATAATTTATTTTTAAACTTTGCATCAGACATTGTGAAGTTACAAATAACCAGCACTCTTTGCTCTTCAATAATTTGCATTTTTCGAAGTTTGCAAATTTGTGTCAATCAACACTGTTTGGCTAAATAAAGCAAAATCGATTGAGCATGGTTATTAAAACTCTCCAAGTTTCTAAAGCTGTCAATTATCGAAACCAAAAAGAGAATCAGAAAAATCACCCACTACATCGAGTAGTTTCTAAGTACCATTAAGGTGTTGATGAACCAATATCTCATTGCCACCATAACTTACAAGGAATGCCTACACTCTCAACATACCTTACCGTCAAGAGTACATATAAAGTTATGAGCGCCAACCGAAATGTTTTCCGGATGAGAACAAGATGCAGACGATAAAAAGCATCGAAGCTCAATTAAAGATTACATAATCATATTAAGCAGCAAAAAAGATTATAAAGTATCAGTTATTGTTCTTACCTCGTAGTAACGTCTATGACTATAATCGAACTTTCACTTGCTTTAGAAACAAATGTGTGGAAATTTTCCTCTCGACAAATTTTCTCTTTTCCATTCGTGACGTCAAATTTGAGTTCCATATGATGTCAAATATTAAGATGTTCGGTACTTGAGAAACCAGTCTCTTCTTCGGTAGCCCAAATGCGAAAAAAAACGCTGACTGAAGACGTTGTTTCATTGTTAGCATATACGTTAGCGCTTCTCAAGACGAACACAATAAGATTTTTAACTTAAATAATATAGCATAATTTTCAGTTATTTTGTTCCGAGGTATGACACAAAAATCAGTAAAACACACATGCAATCCAAAGTTAAAACAAAAGTAACATTGTATAAAAAATCGTAAAGTAACTAATGCAGAATCTCGATTTGGAGTTTTTGTGTAATCTGCATCTTGCTTTCCCTTCGAGGACACCCATTTTCTTACAACTACAGGATTATCAGAGAGCTCAGTTATGTCATTGACGATGTAGCGGTAGATGTTTTAACTCACAAATATCTTCACCTTTCTCACCATTATCTTGATAAGCTGTATCAATCAAGTAATGCATTCTGCACTTTTCGACAAGAATTTCGGACCAAATTTCCGCTAGACAAAATAGATAGCCATTATGATTAATGAAATATGTTTCAAAATTTACGAACCTTTTAGTTGTATTTGCAACTGATCTGGAGCAAACTACAATGCCGACTGGCAAAAATATCACGATACAACAATAAAGATTGTTCGTGAATTAATACAAGAGCATTTGCTTGAAAGACAATAGTCTTGGACGTAATACCTTCTCACTGTATCATGTCTCTTTTAAATTTTTACTTTAATTTTTTACATTTTGAACCAGCAGTTGGTTTCATCATCTTTATCCATTATACCCAGTGGTGTGTAGGACAGCACCAAAACTCCTCCACCCAAGAGTGCTGCATTGCTTTTATCTCTTTCTCCACTGTCCTCCTCCACGTCACTCTCGGTCTTCCTCTCTTCCTCTTTCCATCTGAGCTCCAGTGCAGTGCTGTTCTTGTGATTGACTGTTGGTCTTCTCTCATCACATGTCCTATACACCTCCATCTTCTTCTTGTAATGATGGTGCCCAAGTCCTCTTGCTTGCATCTCCATAGCAGGTTTTCGTTGGAGATCTTCTCTGACCAAAAGGTGCGGAGGATTCTTTGAAGACAGGTGGTGTGGAAGGATCAAAGTTTGGCAAGATCCACCTCCATCATCCTCCAACATTCAGATCTCTACAACAGCATAGACAGAACGCAGCTCTGGTACAGTCTCAGCTTGGTGTTGGTACTGTACTTTGTGGATCTCCAGATGTTTTTCACATCTTTGAATATGCTCCTGACCTTGCTCAGTCTGCTGTGTATGTCCTCTTGGGTTTGATGATGCTGCCTAAGTATATTAATTTGTCTGCCTGTCGTAGATCGGCCCCATTTACTTTGACAGGGGCTGGGTTGTTGACATTCAGTGTCATGGTCTCTGTTTTCTTGGTGCTGATTCAGAGCCCCACCTGCTGCCCAGAGATCTGAAGTCTGCTTGTCTTGTCCTGGATGTATTGGTTTGTGTGAGACAGTAGCGCCAGGTCATTGGCAAAGTCAAGGTCGTCTAGGGTCGAGAAGAGACTCCATCGTATCCTTCTAGAGGTGTCCTCTGTCGTCCTCCTCATTACCCAATCAATGGCCAAATTGAAGAGAACTGCTGACATCACGCATCCTTGCCTGAAGGTGTTGCTATGGCCTACAGAGCATCTGAAGTTGTCATAGAAGCTCTTGATCAGGTGCACCAGTTTGGATGGGATGCCATAGTGTTGAAGGATGCCCAAAAGGCTTTCTCTGTGAATGCTGTCAAACGCCTTTTCAAAGTCAACAAAGTTCACATAGAGCTGTTGTTGCCATTCTGTACATTGCTCAGTGATATTCAGCAGAGCAAAGATTTGATCTGTGCACCCCCATTGCTTTCTAAACCTCGTCTGACGATGACCTTGGCCAGTTTTGTGCTTGGCACCAACAGTAGTCTGATCCCTCTCCAGTTTGTGCAGTCATGCAGGGGTCCTTTCTTGGAAATCTTGATGATCAATCCTTTGATCCAGTCATCAGGTACCTTCTCCCCTCCCATACAACTGTGAAGAGTGGTAGCAAGATGTTTGCTGCAACGCAGGGTATGTCTTAAAAAGCTCAGCATCAAGATTATCCTGGCCTGGTAACTTGCCATTTAAGAGAGTCTTGATGGCAGCCACAATCTCTTCATTTGGAGGGTCAGTCTCAATCTCTAGTTCTTGCTGGACTTCTGGAATGACAGCTTCCTCGTCAGGTGGCAATTAGTTGAGTACTTCCCGAAAGTGTTCACCTCATCTGTCTTCTTGTTCCTTCTCTGTTGTCGGACGTTTTCCCTCTTTGTCCTTGATTGCCACATACCATTGATCATCAGGTGATCAATCTGGTTCCTTTCTCTTCCATTCGGCGAGTTCCAGGTCAGCTTGTGTATGTCACGGTGTGTGAAGTGAGTCCCTCCTATCACAAGGTTGTTCATGATGCAAAACTCCACCAGTCTCTTTCCGTTGTCATTCCTGTTCCCCACCCCATGTCTCCCCATGACTCTCATTGAGATCCCCAATGACAACAATAAGGTCATGTTGTGGGGCTTTTTGCCTCTGCTTGCGGCTGGCTGTAGACGTCGTCTTTGGTCTCATTGCTGCTGTTGTTGGTTGGTGTGTAGCACTGGATAATGGTGATGTTGACGTGCCTGCCCTTCATTCTTGCGTTCATCAGTCTGTTGTTGACGGGCTTCCACTCTAGCAGGCACAGCTCTATGCCTTCCGTGAGGATGATGGCAACTCCCTCGTGGTGCTTGTCGTCATCTCTCCCAGAGGACGTTTTTTCTGGTGATGGTTTTCATCAACCCAGATCCAGTCCATCTACTCTTGCTCACTCCATCGGGCATGGAGATTGAACCTTCTTTCCTCTGATGTTACCTGTGCCAGCTTGCCCGTCTCGTACATGGTCCTCACATTCCAGTGTCCTAGTCTGATCTTTGTCTTAGTGGTGTTCAGGTCCTCCCTCATCCTGCTGGTAGCGTCCTCTCAGCTTTGACCATCAACATTCATACGACTCTCGCCCACCAGACACTTAAGTAGAGTTTGTCTTTGATGCTGTTTCCATAACAAAGTCGTTTTTCCAGGACAGAGTTGTTAGCCCTATGCCCAACCCCTACCTGGAGGACCTATAGATCACTCTTTCTCTGTCTTCTATCCGTGGACCAATCTACATGGGTGCATGGGTGACCCTACCAGAAGCTTGAGCCCCAGCAAGCATAGCTCTTGGGTTCAAGCTCCTTCATCATGTCAAGATGGTGATCCCCAAAGGGGAGCAGTTGGTTTACTAGTGTACTTTTAAATGGGTTCTTTCATTTACCTTCCAGTCTGACTATGATTCAGATCATCTCAACCTGTTTTGAATGGGTTGGTGGTTTAACCGGCAATAATACGTTTGCTAACGAAAAAGCAGCTTTACTTTGGGCTTCTTTGTGGCTTTGAACATAGATTTTGACATTAATTTCCAGCAAACCAACAGGAAACTATTAGTGTCTCCACACGCCTAACAGTAGTTGCACCTATGCCAAAGTTTGTGGTTTCGAGTTTACAAACCCTTTGAATTGCAGCTTTCTGTGTTCTACTTTCAGGTCTCCTGATCTTTGGTATCATTTATAGCAGGCCCCTCAGGGGTTAGGGGCTGTTCAATAATTACGTCAAGATTTGGGGTCAAGTGGCTCTACACCTTTTTCGTGATTTTCCGTGGCAGTAGATTAGGGAGTGGATGGTACTTGATTCAAGTCCGTGGCATCAGGGGAAAAAACGTTTTTAACAAGAATCAAAGTGCACCTGTGGCGAACTCACGGTCAAGTATTGCTCTTATACTTGCTGTAGCCTTGCTTTTGTAACTTGTTTTTATAAAGTAAACATTTTTTTATTGAAGACTTACTAAATACCTAGGTTCCTGAGCAACACAGACCTAAAAGTTACATTTTTGTTGTCATGTAACATCTCTAATACGATGTAGGGGGATGGCCCCTGTAACTATATTGGATCACACCCAAATTTGAAGTTTGCCCCCCCGTCCATGACAATGTTTTAGAGATCTTTCCCTATTAGAAGTAACCACATCTTAAACTTCTATGACAGTTCCTCTGGTGAGCTTCTCTATCTTCACACGGTTCCTCGTGGGTTGCTCACATCCCTATTAAACTAAGCCCTAACATAATATCAGTTTACGAGGGTCATACTTTATCAGAATAAAACGACTATGGAGAGAGAGGAGGCTTGTAGATTATTCATGTTTACCGCAAAACATTATAATGATTCCTATTATCACAACCGAATTTAAGGAATGAGTATTACATGTGAAACCATTTGGCCTACAGATTCTCACCCAATCCCTTCCTCCGAAAGTAAATTACAACAAATACAATTTAATTCTCAAATGCAGAAAATTCTAACAACGCATACACACCAATCACATATCATCTTTACCAAAATTTTTAATTTTGAATGACAAATGATTTGTGTACTGCTCCTTTCAGAACATATGATAGCTGGAGACGCTCTTACTAAATGAAATACATGCATTTAACTTGCATTAAGATCCGTAACCCTAACCAATCAAACATTCGCATTTTTTTCGTAGTATATTTGCGCGGGACGAAAGAGCACTTGGGTTTTGGTGGTCTTCGTCCATGTCTGCGCATATCTGTTTTGCCTATCGCTTCATTATCCCTGTTCAAAATATCGGAGTTTCGTAGAAATCGAACTGGACTCAAGTATGTTTATAAAACGTCCCCTCTTTCAGACTGCAATCAGGAGCGCAAACCTCCGCTAACTCGATATCATTATTCGATTAAAATGGGTTTTACCCGCGATGATTTCGTAGTCTGTTGCTCAGGAGGCCCTTACGTTTGCATTGTATAAGGTGCAAAATGCTATTTTGGGTGGTATTTTACTTGTGAATCCCTAAGTGAAGAGTCTAACAGGATTTCTTTGTCTTGTTGTCTATTAGTGGATTACCTTCCACTAGCACTAAGAAGGTTTCATTCCTGATTACAGACGGTGATCGGGATCACCACCAAAAATTAATCACCTTTAAGTTAGTCCATTTCTGACCAATCCTGAAAATTTCAAAATCTGTCCATAAAGTTTTGAGGTACTTTATCAACAGATGGACAGACAGACAAACAAAAAACAAACGAAGGCGCCCAAAACCATTACACCTCCTTGGCGGAGGTAACGTGTTTTTTAGTACAGTACACCTCGCTACTGTCAACATGTTCGTCATATCTCTTTTACGATCTTACAAACTCGACAACAGATGATCAAGCTCGTAAGCCTTAAGTGCAACTCAGCGACGGTCCATTGTTATTAATCAAAATATCTTAAACTGACGCAATTCGTAACAATGATTTACTTCTTGCAAACTGAATGATCCTTGTATGTATTTTTTAGTGCAGGTGAAAAATAAAGCACGCACATTATTTTCCAAACAACTAATAAAAATAATGCTATGTGGTTGGTCGTGTCCTACTACTTAGAACCCAGTCTTCAATGTAGGAAGCAATTTTTTGTCGAGCCAATATAACAGACTTCGGATCTTTTGGATTCGACCCTCTGAAAAAGAAGAAATTGTTAAGATATTAGTTTAAAAGAGAAGTGTGAATACAAAAATAAGACTAGCCTCTTTGCTTTTTGCCCCAACACCCCAAACCTCCAACTACAATTATCTCGACGTGGTACGTTCCATACCTTACAAAAAAGATATAGTGCTATCTAGATCACAGCAAGTCCCTATAAACTTAATCCTTGTAATCTTAGTTCTCACTTCGCCAGTTTGACTTAAGAAACCTAGGCTACAACTCAATGGCTTACGTTGATCCTATCGAAGGACGATCATGTTTTCTTCTGTTCAAATTATCGATATGAATTTAGGCTTGTCGGTGCTACACATTAAATCTTTGTTGCAGGATCTATTCAAAAGATTTTACGTCTTTGGTCTCGCCAAAGCAGTCTCCCAGGTTTGTCATCCATGGGACAAAATTCTGTTTATCCAGTTGGTCCTGTTGGCTTGGTTAAAAATGTCGAGCACGAGAAATTTATACAAGCCACCTAGTAGTACCAATAGCGTCTTCCCATGAACTACTATGATCACTTAAATAGGTGTTAGCTTCTGTATGCAACTTAAAACAAATAATAAACAACAGCATTTGCCATGTTGCGACTGCAGTTAAGCCTTGCTTGCCAATTTTCTCTATGATGGCATTGGAGCAAAAACGGAGAGAAAGGCCCTATTACTCCCATAACGACTTCAAACTGCAATGACGGGAGTCGACAGCCGTATCTCCACTCCGCACTTTTGTGACATAAATTATGACATTTTTCAAGCTGTGTGTTTGGGTTGTTTTTTAAATCTGATTGGCTAACCTAGCGTACGATAAGAAGTTCTTCTACCCAATCACTATATACCTGAGATCAAGATGATGTGCACCACCTTCAATAACGATAGCTTTTAAAGTCGGCGAGAGATCTTTTAGTACCTGAATTTGGGATAAAAACAAAGTAAAAACAAATTTAGAGAAAAGGTAAACTACGGTAAGCTTTATTCCAAAATAACAAAGAACAGTGCAAGCTTAAATTGACGTACACCCCAAACTCACGGAAGACCTTAATTCAGTGACAGTAGCTTTGTGACGGGCATACTTTTAGTATCTTATATTTGATTGGCGAGAAATAACATGCTAGTAACGTACTGTCTTGTAATACAAGCTTCCAATGTCCAATAATATAATTATAATACCAGACTAACCCATTTTGTCCATCACAATGACGATAAGATGGTATATTTATAAAACTTGTTTGGAAAAGGTGTAAAGCCAAACTAAAATATCAAATATCCAGAGTTTACGTAATTCAAAAGTAACAAACAAGACAAAAATAAAATTAACCAGAATGACCACAGTTCCATAAACGGGAGGTTCTGGATTCTCTTAGTGACGGGCATAGCTAAAGGTGCTAATAAAAGGTACCCGTTACCATGCACAGGAGATGGAGCAAGCTAAGGCGAAAGGAAACAGCAATAACGTTATATGCACGATGACGAGGACGCGGATAACGAGACATAAAAATATATAATGGGAACCAATGTGTGTCTGTATGTGTTAGTGTGTCTGTGCGTGTGCGACTGAGAGAAAGAGAGTGACCATAGAGCGAGTAGGAAGTATAGGATAGATGAACAGAAGACATCAGAAAGATGAGAGATGGAAGCAAAACAGTTCGTCTACTTTCCAACAAAAGCAAAATACTTACACCACCCGGCATCCATGGATCAAGATCACCATTCGGGAACACAATTTTGGATGCCTGCTTTATATCATGTTCTGAAAAAAAGAAGCAGAATCATGAATATACCGGTAAATAGATTTAAACCCTCATTCGCTTTTGTAACATAATTTGGTCTCTTATCTTCGTCTGATAAAACCCTATCGACTATTCAAACAAAATGACAGTAATGCGGGTCCAAGAGGGATTACATTTGATCATAATTAACAATAAATCATAAAGAAGATGGAAAAAGTCGAAGAAAAAATAAATAACCAAGTGTTATCCGAAAATTGTCGTCCTTCGCATACCTAGATCGTCATTTCATCTAAGTGTATTTGGGTCTGTCTACATTAAAAAAAGAGACCCAGTACTTTGTAGGTAAAAAGAGTTTGTTTTTTTACTTTTCAAATAACGCTTTGGGGTTTTATTTTCTCTTTGCCTTTGTTCTTTCTTGTTTATGATTTGCTAGTTTCGATCCACGTTTCTCATAAAATGGTTGCCATATACCTATACTTTCCTTCCTGGCGATTCACAATCTAAGAGTGTCAGACGCAAAAAAAGTATTATTTTAGCGCAATGAGGTAAATTTTCAAGTCGATAAACCTGATGATGCTCACGCTTAGCGAGGACAACGACCTATATGCCAGCAAATTCGTATCCACCTATTGTATGACCTATCCAAGCGTGAAAACACCATGAAGCTGATTTATAGTGGCACTTCATGAAAAAACAAAAAACTTTTGTAAACTATAGCTGGGACTCACCTGTGCCTACGAAATGTGTAGCTACCCAATCTAATCGTTGTTTACCAAGATTCCACGTTGCAGTCGCATGCTGCTGTCTCATGTTCAAAGTAAAAGGTAACTTGGGAAACATATCTGTCTTGTTGTTGCTGCCCCCTGGTAATATCATCTCAGTACATGCCTCAAATAGGTTGAAAAAATAAAAAGTAAATGATTTTTACAAATATTAAAATTACTGCAAAATGTTATATCAAAGAAAACATATTAATCAATTAATGAAACAAGTTACTACTAGCTACAAGTTATTAAAAGATGCCAGGCACCTAGGTACTTCCTCCATGACATTAAAAAGCTATAATCCATTTTCGATGTCCTCGTAAAATCATATGTTTGGTAAGAGTAAGCCTGTTTAAACTACGTTACAGACCTCGTAAACGTCCTTCTTGTAGATACTGCATTGTGCTCAAAAGCGTTTCACTCGGTACTTTTCACATGAACTGCCAAACCAGAAAGCAAAAAGCTATCCCTTTAAAACACACGTACAAGTAACGTTGATTGAAGGACACGCATTCCTACACAAAGTGAGTGTTATACGACTTACAACCAATGAGTAAATTATTTCAATACTGTCTCTCCGTTCAAAATTCACATTTGTCCCCTGTGGTAATACTCAACACCAAGGCTCTTGAAATGGGCACGACATCAAATCAATTTTGAATTCTTGATACACTAATTACGGCCATTAAATTGGCAAGCATGTACCCTAAAATGTAACAAACAAGACATAAATAAAATACACTACCTTACCTGGTAGTCCCATGCCAGCCCTGCAGGGCCAGTTCCACATCCAGTGGGATCGGCACATTCAACGTATTCACTAAACATATCATGACACTCTTTTTTTACTCCATACACTAGTTCTAAAACGATTTTAAAAAATGCTGTTATTGAAAGTCAGTGCATGGGCTACTGCAAGATACTTTACGTACAATTCTGACATCTTCATTGAGCAAAAGCTGTATTATATATCTATTTTGACAAATTAAATAATTTACAATATCAGGTAGAGAGGTCAGAAGTCCAGGAGCAACAACAATATGATAACACGTCAAACTTCTTAGCAATTTCTCTTTTACACTAATGTCTGCTCTGCGAGTGGTGTATGGTATATGCAGAACTTTTGATTTCAAGTGTTTTTTCTCAAATTATGCACTGAGCACACATATGCATGTAGCAGCAAATAAATAAAATGCTAACTGGTCAGTTATCTCTGCAAAAACGTTCTTTTTTACTTAATTATTTACTGCAATTACAGTGAATATGCCTACAAAAAATTCTGATAAGGGGTGCCAGCCTCATTGGCTTAACATTACCTTCTTTGCACCGAAACAGTTTCTAAACTGGTAAACAATGTAGTTTAAAATAACGACCTATTACAATATAGGTGACAGTATCAGTACAATACAAAGGCGTCTTAAATGTACTGGTTACTGCAGACAAAGCCATTCCATACTTTCTTCTCTTGCGTTCACGTGAAGGCATCATAGCATTATTTTTGTAAATTACTTAAAGAGAAGCCTAAATAGCAATGCCGCACCTAAGTATGTAAAAACGGTTGTCATGGTTGTTCCAACCCCCAATGAAGTTGATGATGATGATGCTGATTAAAATGCTGATAAATGAAAATTGATGATGGTTACTTTTAAGTATGATTTATGATGAAGATTGATGATGAAGATTGATGATGAAGATTGATGATGAGGATTGATGATGAGGATTGATGATGAAATGGATGACGACGATTAATGACGATGATTGATGATGACTGATGACGATGGTTGGTGACGTTTAATTGATGATGGCGATCGATGACGATGAATGATGATGATTAATAATGACAATTAATGAAGACGATTAATGATGAAAACTGATAATGACAATTGATGGCGACAATTGATGATGACCACTGATGATGACCACTGATGATGACCACTGATGATGACCATTGATGATGGCCATTGATGATGATCATTGATGATAACCATTGATGATGATGATTAATGATGACGAAGATTGATGATGACGAAGATTGATGATGACGATTATGCCAAGTAATCGCTTCAAGGATTGTTTCTAATGAGACACACTTAACTCACCGACAATACTAGACAGTCCTTTCACCTTCATGGCAGCTGTCCCTATCGCGTTACATGCCAGATTCACTGGATATCCGGGTAACGGAGCTAGGAACTGTGCTGGATACGGGTAGTCTGCCATGGCTAAAATAGTGAATGCATTCCTTGCCCATCCATACATGTGCCTTTCCTGCAATGTTGTAAAAATTTGTTAAAAGTAAATCGCGGCCTAGACATATCTCGTTTTTACCGCTTTATTATCATCGACTCTCTAAAAAACCCGATTATGTATAAAACGTACACATTTGACAGTGAAGGCCAACACTATGCCCCGGAAGTATTTAAAACTGAAAGCAATTACACACGTTTGATCATCGACAGACTTGTCCAAAAATCTCACACCCTCCTATTTCATATCATGATTCAGGCCAATGTCAAGCTGAATGCCTCTACTTTGCATAAATGATTAAGTGTTTTAAAGGCAATACTTGAAAGTTAATATCTAACATATACAACTATTTCCTACATACATTCAGTGGAAATAGGCAGCCGGAAGAGAATAACAGGAACATCTTTCACCTATCAAACGTGACAAAAGGACATACCTCTATAAATAATTTTAGCTTTGCAACTATCTACCCTTTCGACTTCTTGGAAGTGGGTACGTAAGTTAAACGAAACGCTCATAACACTTCGTCACTGTATTTCATTAAAAAACGTACATAGGTGAGGCCCCAGATAAGAAAGGCTTTCACTAACAGGGACACATTTGACATAGACTTGTCATTTAAAAATTATTTTGGACGTTTAATATACTGCAGTTAGCTCGAATATTTTCAACAACTACTGTTGCAAGTAAAGATGGCTGAGTCAGGAAAGAGAAAGCCACACAAAATAAGAAGAGATATTGAAGTATTAAAAGAGTTTCAGCTACCAAAAGACCCCACAGCATTCTAAAGAAGATGCTACCAAATTTGGTCAAAAATGGGACAGCTAACAATTTATGTTTTCCAGTAGATCTAATCCTTTTTAGGTGCTCTCATTTACTGAATTTGGTAAAATGGATGTCTTTAACCCTAACAGGTAGGACGGAAGTTAATTTTGCCTTGTGCAGTCATATTTGCTCAATTGGATTTCTCCGCGAAGGCCTACCAAATTTTGATCCCGAGGAGAAAATATGGATTTGGGCTTTGGAGATGCAAGGAAATAGTATTTCGGAAGCCTTTTCAAATAAAATCTTCCTGCTTATAAATGACATCTAGCAAAGTATTTGGCACTATTTCTCTCCGTCTACTGAGCGATGTACCTAGAAAGACATTTTGTTTATTACAAATTGAGTCCCCAAACCATGCTGGAAAAAGAAATCTGCTTTATAATTCATTAAGTATTGTACAAATTTGCAGTTGGTCATTTCAATATTAAACAGCTTTCCATTACAAAGCCGGAAATTTGATAACTGCTCCTTTCAATTTGAATTGTAGTTAATAATTGTTTCACTTGCAGAACTATTTTTGTAAAATTCTTTTACAACCACAAAATTTATTCTTTATTGTCCCAGTTTGTATCATGAGCATTTTCAGTATTGCAACAACTCGGTAAAAGAGAAGGAGATTACGCCAAACATGAAAAATACAAAAGTGCTTTTTTATCATGAACTTTTGTAGTTTTCAATCTTCTCCAAATTGATTGCTCTCGAGCCTCAAAAATCAATGCAGGTGAAAACCTTAACTTCTAATTTTGGTCTAAGTTCCAAATATTATACTCAGTGTAAAACATAGAAAATAACATTCTTACTGACAGACTATCTATTCTTTATCCACGCCTCGTTAATATTTTTGCATTCCTTTCTAGTTTTTTTGGTGGTGTGGTTTGGAAAAAAAAATTAGTGCTGCTGTTCCCGCTGAGAATCTGGTGACTTCGGCAGGTGGGGACGATTTTCTAGGTCGCCTCAGTGTCCCACCTAAGCTGAATATACTGTAGTTGTTTTCACGTGCCGGCATCTGTTACTTTATCTGAACAAGCAAATGGTGCCTTGATGATGTAATACGGTAACTTCAAGATATTTTAAGGACTTTTTTCAAACTAAATTTCCCCCCTCCCTCAAAACGTGTTCTGATTTTTAAATGGCCACTGTTTAAATATAACAGATATCAAAGTACAACATGTGGTTGCTAAATAAGTGTCTTAAAAAACCTAGTGCACTTGTTGTGGTTAACAAAATTCCAAGAAACAAATGTTTGCTGCTTAACGTCCCAACTCACAACATTTCAGTGTCTAATAGATACCTTTATTTGCACATCAGTACAGAAATAAAGCGTGCACAGCTTTTACTCACTGTTTCTTCTCTAAACTGTCCTGGACACAGATTGAACATATTTTGTATTTTCTGTTGTCCTATAAAAAATATTCAAAACAAATTCAAATTCACAGAGTTAACATCAACAACTACATTATTGATGTGATTACATTCAAATCACTAAACAACCTCTCATATCAATCTGACAATCTCATTATTAGGTTCATATGAACATCAGCATTTTTTTTGTTCAAGTTCATACATGACTGGCTAATTGATGTCAACAGGAAAACATATTACATCAAGTGATCCTTGACAGGATACAGTGTATTGATGAATACATACTGAAATAAGCAAGTGAAAAGATAGCTACAATTATTTATTTAATTATTAGTTTAAATACTCAATAGTGGCTGGCAGACCAGGGTAACAGGAGCAAATGTTCCACTACAGGTACATCACAAAGACACTGACAATCCAAAGAAGGAACCCATTTTGCTGCTTCTTAGCCTTAAACAATAAATACAGGCAAAACTAAAATAAATGTACAAGAGTGATAAATGCCAACTTTTTAATACACCAGTCCACCAGTCTTTCCATCTGTCTATCCATCCATCCATCCGTCCATCCATTTGTCTGTCTACCAACCTGCCTGTTGATTGATCGATCAATTGGTCAGTCTTTCTGTCTGTCTGTCCCTTTATAAAGACAGAGCAATATTCCCAATCTAAAATACAAACCTGTAATATAGATTGTTTCAATAGTTGGCATTATACAAGTGCAAGAGGCTGGTTGTTCATACTTTTAACAGTTTGCCTATTAATTACCTTTCACTCCTTGCCTAAACAAATCATAAAGTTCTGCAAAGCCTTGTTGCACAAATGATGGACAATCAGTGTCAGCTTTCTTGAAAGTCTGAAATAGACAGGAGAAACATCTTGTCATATAGTATATTATTGCTGGCCAACAAAGTAAAATTTAAATTTTTAAAGTTAAGAAAGCAATGCCCCAAAACACATCAGATATGTGGCAGATAAACTCTGGCCTACACAAATCTAAAATAAACCTTGTATATATAAAAAGTGATTTATACAAAACATATACGGTTTTTTGCACTCCAATCTACAAAAAATCTGCATGATAACATTTATGTTCCTGGCTTACTCAGCAAATATCTACCAACAATAAAAAACAGCTATTAATTATAAGCAACCTTAACAAGCACATCCAGTCTTCACATATATTTTCTAGGGCAAAAGTAATCCTAGAGTATACCACAGTAAAAAATGTGCAGCAACCAATCAGACACTAGGGAAAACTGGTGTCACTTTTATTACAGATTATTGGAAGGTAAACAAAACAACCTTTGAAGGTACAAATATACATATTTCCATTAGAGCTCTTGTGGAAAAGAAAACAATGCATGGGACTTTATTAGGCTTTTGTCATGTGATTTGTGTAACATCCCAGTAGACTCCATTTGACTCTGTCTACCTAGAACTTACATTCGGCACCTATTAGCAATAAATTATTCAGGAAAAGTATGATTGTCTTTTGAATTTGAAGACACTGCCTAATAAACATTGGTAAAAAGCATCTATATTTTCACCAAAGTACCATACTGCCTCCTTCTCTACAGTGAATTCAAAGCAAGGGGTGAAAATGGCAATTTTCAAAAATTGACTGTCCAAAATAACATTTTCAATCATAGCTATAGCTCAGAAATTCTTCATCCCTTCCTGCCATGACAATAATGTCAGTACAGCTTTCCAACTCTAATGTTCCTTCTATATCATTCTCAGGAAAACCCCCATTATATTTCCTTAAATGGAAAAAATAATTTATAAATTCCCAATGAGACTGCTCAGCCTCAACTAATCTCACTGCTGATAGTTTTCAGGCATGATGACACAAGGTAGTATACAACCTCACATATATAATCTATGCTTATCATTACATTGATGGATTAAATCATTAAAATTACTTTACGTTTCCGTACATTTGTAACTGCTTCATAGAACTCGTTTCTTGGTCTATTTCCAGCAATTGTGTAAAAGGGTGCACTACTAGCAATTGCCATATCAACAATATGTGGGTATTTGAACCTAAAATATCCACTCAACATGCCACCATAACTGAAACAAAAAAATATGCTTCAGAGTCACTTAAACATAAAAGGTTGAATACAGATCAAAATAAAAACAATAAAAAGAAACTGGAAATAGCCTAATGCACATTAACATCATTATCTTCATCCTTTGATCCCTGCTGTCAGATGATCTTGACAGTCCTTTCCCACACCATTAGGTCAAACATGCCAGTTCCCAGGTCCCTGATATTTAACTCCTGAATCTCTCAAAAATCTGTTAGGATATGTTAGTTTAAAGGTTGGTGCTTATCTAGTGAAGTTCTAATTTTACTAAGTATTCCATATGTGAGAATTAATGCTATTACCATCAGACAGAGGTGGCACCAGGACTCAAATTTAGACTTATGATTAATAAGTACAATGCAAGTAAAAGGGAATTTCAGCAAGTTATTGGTGCTTTCCATGCAGACAGGTTTTTTCACATTTTGCAGAGGATGCTCTTAAGTTGGTGCTTTCCATGCAGACAGGTTTTTTCACATTTTGCAGAGGATGCTCTTAAGTTGGATGGACAGATGCACGAATGATTGGGTGCTGAAGAAAATTAAAACACAGCAAAGACTACTTGACTTCATTAACAGCCAAAAATTAGTTTCTTGGACATATAGCAAGATCACAAAAATGTCAAAGGACATTCTGTTTGGAACAGTCCTAAGCAAATTTATCATTATAGACTTGATCCCAAAAGAAAGGAGGAGCAAAACCTTTTGACAGTACAAGCTTATGGTCCTAACTGTTAGGTAGTAGATGGTTAGTTTATAGAATTCCAGTTAACCTAATTTTGTGTGTGCTTAAGTGTAGTATTACGTGTTTGTTCTCTACATGTTACAACTTTTAGTTTATATCTTTTGTTTGTACTACCCAGTGGCACTTGGCACAAAATGTATATAAAAATAACACGCAGGTTGCTATCATACCATAAAGTTATTGTAGAAGTGCTATGGAATGCTGTCCCTTAGGAGTTATTTCAATATCTCATCGTAAATCAAATTTAAAGGCATTGTATGAATAGTTCTAGAGACTTGAGTCAAATCACTAAACAAAGAAAGTTTTGTTTATTTAATGAAGAAATATTCAAACTGTATTGAACAGTATTGACTGTGCTTCTCAAGAACTATTGGCACTTCAGTAGCCTGCATGTAATAAATGCAGAACAAATAAAATTTTTTTCGATGCCCATAATCTGCATTGGGCGATTTACCAAAAATGCAATTGCTAGTAAAAATTGCTATAGCATATTGCTGTTTTACATAATTACCCTCTAGGCAAAGAACATTGCAACAACATTGAAATAAACAGTAAATGTCGTTACCTACACAATACAAAGAATACTATGGAAGAAAACAATGATTTTGACTTTTCAGTAATCTGCTGTGCATTGGTCATGCAAATATCAGCAATTAAAAGTAAAACATTGGTTAATGCCACTTGGCCATGAGTGGGACACTTAGTTTATACTATTGCTAATATATTTATGATAACTCAGCAGACAAATTAATGCATGGAGCATTATAGCAATAGCTTCATAAAGAGGAAGCTGACTGGAAACAAGGTTGCATTCCTCACAAACGAAAGCCAACATAAAAATTGATGAAAAGTTTTGCTTGTGTCCAAGCCCCTGAACATGCCTAGGTTAATCATGACTACATGTATTGTGAATATGGCACAAGAGTCAATCCAATGGCAATTTCAGAACAGAAGGGGCCATGGGCTATTGCTGGCCAAAAGTAGGTCCTGCACCCAAGAAAAAAGTTGTTTTTATTTTCAACAGAGCAAGCAAACAAGAAAACCTATGTTAGTGCATTACCAACTGATAAAATCAATGATCACACCCAAAAACCAATGCAAACAACACACATTTAGATAATTTTCATATTATGGCAAAAGTAATGCCTAAGTTAACCTAGTAACTTCTAGGTTAGAGGTTAATATCTAAAGATCAAAAAGGCGAGATAAAAAATGTCCACATTTTACAGTCTCCTGCAACACATGGATTTCCAGTCAAAAATGAATGAACAAAATAAACACACAGATTGCTTTTTTAACTGTTAAGAAGGCAAAAGGTATAATTAATTTTGGACGTGCACAAGGTTCTTTTGTTGTACTATTTCCTGATGAGAGCATCTATCATGGATTTTTAAATTTCTGCACACTGCATATCCAGAGACTAAAAATTGATCTTGAAATTTGTTTCAAAAAATGCATTACCTGGAGTACAAATAATTCTGCCTGTTTTATGAACATAAAATCCAAAAATCCATTTGTTGTTTTTAAATTTACCACTAGTAAGAAATATTTGTGCATCACCTTTGAAATTATATACAACTGTAACTATAATTTAAATGCCTACTTATTTGAAAAAAACCCCAAGAAATCCATTGAGATTTTCTCTCCTATACAAAACATGCATTTGACATTTTCTTGGCCCAATGAGCACAATTGCCTTAAGCTAAAGGGGTTGAAGCTTTTCATGATCAACTTCATGAGGGAGAAAAGAAATCACAATGCTTCAAATCTGAATGGATTGTCGGTAACTTCACAAACATTACACTTCCAAAAATTTCTTTCTTACAGGCAACCTCCAATTCACAATCTGACTACTTAGCTCGATATCTTCATCCAGACAAACTCCCTCAATCAGATGCACAATATCCTTAAGCTCCACACACCTCCCCTGCTCTCCCGGCATAGAAAATCATCCATAGAATTGGCCATTTTGAACTAGAAGTGTGCACATTCAGGTTGTTGTTATTGCACATTTAAGACAAATTTTCCTTGTACCACAAAAAACAACAGGTTAATATTTGCTATCTCTCTCTTATGCAACAAAACTGATGTGCCATATTGACAAAAATGGGTGGTGATGGGCATTTAAATTCCTTGGTATTATAAGCAGAAACCTACATACATACAAACATATACTCAAAACCCCCAAAACACTCATAGTATGATCCAGTCTTGGTATATATAAATATACGAAAGACCTAGAACCTACCTTCCACCAAATGTAACCACTGGGCTATTTTGTGCATTTTGATTGGCTTTGATAAACTTTAAGAGATGAGCATAATCTGCTAATGTCTGATCCATGCTTAGGTATCCAATGTACCCTTTGGTTAGCGAAAGATTTCCAAATGGCATTGATTTGCCATAATACCTCTGAAACAAGGAAGGGGGAATTTTTAACAATTGGGTGGTACGAATGTGCAAAATGCAGTATTCCTGCTCTAGCTCTATTACTAAAAGTATTAGTTAATGACCTGCCTGCTACAAATATTTAGTTCATCATGTAAGTATTTAGTAAGCAAAAGGCTATCAAATTCAGTAACAAGTTACATCAAAGAAAAAATGCTATGTTTTAACACATAAGCAAGAACAATAATAGTTGACAATCAAAATAAATATCAATGGATTGTGCAACAGTCTCATTCAATTCTCTAGCTTCATCTCCACCAATATCCACATTGTGGCCATTCAAGAGACCAAGCTCACCCAGACATCCAAGACCCCAAAGATCCCCAGCTTCACCCCCATCAGACAGGACAGAAACCCCAATGATGGTGATGGCCTGCTGCTGTTCATTTATAAACCCCTCATCTATAAACCACTTGGAATACAACTCAATGACCCACATGTAGAAATACATGGTGCCACCACCCAACTCAAAGACTCTAAACTGGTAATAGTCAACCTCTATATCCCCCTTCCCAGCAGTTGCACAAATAACTAGCTCCCAGACTTCCAATCAGCTCTTAACACCCAGGACAGCATTGCATTGTCAGATTTTAATGCACTCAGTCACTCAAATTCGATGCCAGTAGCATTCACTTATCTGACCTCGTTAACAACTCCAACCATGTCGTCCTCAACAATGACACCCTTATCCCTTCCAATGTCAAACCATCTTCTCCAGACGTCACCATTGCATCTGCCTCCAACTTTACCTCTACAGAATAGGCAACAAAGACTTGCCTCAATTCTGAACACCTCCAAATCATCATCAACCTTCATACTGCCACTCAGCCTCCAAATCCAACCAGGAAAACCTTTTGTCAATCTGAAAAAAGCTACCTGGGATGCATATAAAGAAGAAACAGAAACCATATTCCATTCCAAACCACTAAAGACAGGTGTCCTATCAGGTGAAAAGATGTTCAGATCTATTCTGACCAATGTAGAATCTCACCACATTCCATCTGGATCCCACAACAAGAACAGTTCACCTCTCGCTTCAGAAGCGAAACAACTCATCAGATTAAGAGTTTCTTTGTGCCACAAACCCAGCCTCTAACTGGCTACAACAGCTCATCCAATCCCTTGCCAACCTCCTCACAAGTTGGAAAAGAATCAACCTCCCAACCATGGAAAAACAGTTCCGCAGTACCTCAAGACCCTCCACGATCATCTTCAAAACTATTCACTAATAGTATCTCCTGAAAAGTCCACCATAACCACTTCACTCCAGATACCAGTCTAAATATTATCAATATGACCATCATCAACATGCAGCTCTTCCTCAACAGCAATCCCAAGGATCCTGGGCATCACCTTAAACACCTCTTTCACCTTCAACACCTATATTAGTGCTCCCATATGGAAGTCCCAAATCTCAGATTCAAACCTCAAAAACATGAAACAAACACAAAACTCAGACCACAGGATAGCCACCGGATGCTATAAAATAACCCTTTACCTCATTTACACTAAGAAACCAAAATTCTTTCCATTAAAGACCACACAGACCTACTAACAACCCAATCATCCAGCTCATAGCTGCACCACGAACCAAGAATAATGAAACCCACCCTCCACTCGAAATACTACAGGATATTAGAAAACCATTCCCACCCAATGAACACAAAAACAATGACAAGAACTGGATATAGGTATTTAGTTTGATGTCACTTACATGCTCTCCAAACACCACTAGAGCCTGAAACTTTTCTGCAACTTCAAATACAAAGCCAGAATTCTTCCAAAAAGAATCTATAGGGCCTTCATTTCCACAGTAAAAGAAAATTGGTCCATTTTTGTCCTTAGCCCAATATTTATCTGTTTTCAAAGAGTTAAAATACATAAGACAGAAACAATTAGGAGTAAACATGGAGAATATGTATACAGCCACTGTCACAAAGACATACAATGGACTTACAGAAGACACCTTCAAGACAACGTACAAAAATCAAATTTCCTGTTAGCTGCTTCACAAAACAGCCTAAAATCAAACAATGTACTATTCCAACTCAAAGGTTTGATAACAGATATAGTATAACAGCAAAATTGTATTGAGCAGCAGGGACAGATTTACCAGGAGGAGTAGGGGGTGCAACACCCCCTGATATTTCCCTAATTCAAAATATCCACAAGTTGTTGAATGCTGTAATCCTGCTTGTGGTTTGATTCCTTTTAACCAACCAGAAACGCAGACACAGCTCGAGCTTGTAGGACATTTGCATTGCATTGTCATTTCCATTGTGCAGATTTTTGAAGTTTACTCCAACTGGTAAAGGAAATTAGACACCGGACGTCCGGCCCAGAACTCTTCAAAGGGATGTCAGATGGAAGTGTATTGATTTACATTTTAGAGAATGAACTTGAAAAAATTGATATAGCATGTGTAGAGAAATTAAACAACCTGTGAGTGACTAAGTGACTCATTGATTATTCAATTAACAAGGCAAACAAGGATAATTTGATTCTAGAAAATGAATGCTTACAAAACAGGCTTTGTTATTTGATGTCTGCAAATATCTGGGGAGGCAAACCTTTGCTTTTTGTGGTAGAGGGGACGACTCACAGGGAAACTACCAGCAGCTTGTTGCACTTTTGTCTTGGTGGGTTCCTTTCTTGATGAATGGGATTTCTAGCAAGGGTATGAGAAAATACAACATTGCCTAATTAAGAAAAACCTCACAAAATGAATTAATGTTATTGCTTCTGAAGCCCGCTATGACATTTGGGACATGGTAAAAAATTCAAAAATGTTTTCATAATGGCAGATACTAAAACAGACATGAGTCACAAGGACCAGATATCTTTGATAATCCGATCTGTAACTTGAGGTTAATGAGCCTCCACTCAAGATCACAACACTATCAGACAAGAGTGGAGATGGCTTATCCTAGATTATCATTCAGTGCATTAAAGGGCTAAATTTGCCAACAAGTGGATTGAGATTCCAGTGCTATGATACCACTGCATCCATGTCTGGTGTCTAAAGGGGTGCTTAAGCAAAGCTTTCTGAGCGTCTGCAAAGGAAAGTTCCATATATTCCATGTCTTGGACATAAATCTAATCTTTGTGTAGAACATGCTTGTAATGAGTCCCTTCTAGCGCATGATTTCTTTTCTACTATCCAACAGTTGTACAACCTCATGAATAAATGTATTTCTTGCTTTGAAAGATACAAATATGATGTATGGTGCTGCAGGGTGCATTACTTTTAAAAAGCCTATCACAAATAAGATGGACTGGAAGACCTGAAGCTATAAGAGCCGTATGGTTGTGCCATGTACGTTTAATTCATCTACTTGAAGAAATGCGATCGTAGAATGAATATGATCGTGATGCACACCTTACCGTGAATTACCTTTTGGAAAAATTGAAGTCGTTCGAATTCAAGTTAGGTTTAATTTTCTTTAAGAATGTTATGCTTGCATTGAAACAAGAGAAGTGCAAGAGATCGAGTTCGATATAGTGAATGGTTTTGACTTGATAAGGCAAACTGCTGAGATATTCGAGAGCATTCGAAGAGAAGAAGGTACAATTGATGGAGTTATAGAAATAGCCCTTGCTCATCGTCATAAAATTGGAATCAATGCCCAAGCAGAGTATTCAAAGCGATATAGACCACAAAGGGTTCCATCAAGGTTTGATGAGAATGTAGGTAATGCCATTTTTCACACTTTCAAAGATCATTACAGTATAGAAATGTTCAAGGTCATTGACAGGCTCATAGGAGAGTACAGAGATATCGAGAAAGTTTAAGGTGATTCATTTGGTCATCTAAGATACCTCCATCCACAACTTCTTCATAAAGCTACAAAAGATGACTGCATTCTCTTGTGTCAAATGTTCCCGATGATCTCAAAGCTGACCTTCTGCTTCTTGGCATCAGATATATGAAAAATGATATTATGCAGACAAACCCAAAGACAATCTGCGATGCATCAAAAGTGTTGGCTGAAAGATGCCTGTATCCCCATCTTGCAAAAGCATACCAACTTGCCCTTACTGCACCAGTATCCGTAGCAAGTAATGAGCGTTCATTTTCAAGATCAAAGATGCTGAAGTCGTATTTGAGGTCAAAAATGTCCGATTTTCGGCTAGACATCCTGATGATCATTGCTGAAAATGATGTAACAGACAGGATAGACGTTGAAAAATTTGCCTATAAATGGTCAAAACTTCAAGCGAGAAGAATTGAAGTTTGATAACCTTTTTTTGAATTTACAATTAAAGCTAAGCAAAAGTTGATTCAGTTGTTATATAAATAAATACTGTGTAACTTTATGGTTACAGTTGGAAATTCATGTTACAGAAAGCAAAGATTTTAAGATATTATAGTTATAAAGAGAAATTGACAAATGATTTTCAAGGCACTTGAAGGGCGTGGAACCAACATCCGATCATTATCTAACCCCCC
>JANTCA010019018.1:3991-14507 GCA_024741275.1 Chironex yamaguchii
AGTGAGGTAGGGTTGCATACTGTTACTTTCTGCCATTTGCCATCTCCTATCGTCCCGGCATCACAGGCAATTATTTTCTAATGGAAACGCTTTGTTGCGGTTCCACAGGCACGTGTTTGAAGTACCTTTAGACTGCTGTAACAGCCATTAAAAAGTTGAACTTGTTCAACTTTTCCCGGTCCTTACGGTAGTCTCTCGGTTGTTTAGCGGTACTTGACACGCCTGCCTGTAGCACCGTCAGAAAACATTTCCAAGAGAAAATAATTGCCTGCGATGCCAGGACGACGGAGAATGACAAAATGGCAGAAAGCAACCACAGTCAACCTTATAGCACCAGGTTTTATTAACGGAAGGCTGTTATGTAGAGTTCTGCAAACTGAAAAATAGTACTTTTGAACGGAAGAGCTTGATATCTACAGAAATGAATCGTGTGGAAATTCACAGACCGTTTATAATTTGCTTTAATTTTAGAAGCTAGTATCTAAGCAAAAATCTTTTTGATGAAAACTAAGCAAAGCGTGGCGTAAAAATCGAGTTAAGAGAACCATTAAATAAACACACTTCCAAGACATGGTACATTCTGGTGACCACGGCCTCTGTCGGGAAATTGAAAACATTACACCACTACCACCCTACAATGCCCCCGACGGCCCTGCTTACGTTTCTTATTATGGAAAAGACAAATTTTGACCTTCTGCTCATTGGTGCCGCATTCAGTAAGTAAGAAAATTGGACAAGTGATTCTCGCACCTTTTATAGCACTTTTAATTATATTTTAATCATCAACAACTAATTCTATGTTCTTCTTACAACTTACGCAACCAGTTATCTAGAGGTTTGGTGTTGAACCAAGTGTCCACTTTTTATTGACCAGAATGGGCGACAGTCAATCAAATCACTTTGTTCATTGCTGGGGAAAACTGGAGGATAGGAAAGGCGTCTGGTCAAGTCAAAGCACTCAAAAAGTGAACTAGAAGGACCGGAGGGTTTTATCACAGGAGCCGTTCTGGCGAATTCAATCGCACTTTGCATTAAGGATATGCTGCCGGGGTCAACAATTTTTCTCTAAAGCAGTTTTTCTCCAGTAGTCAAGGCATCATGTACAATTTTCCATAAAAAAGTTGAAAGGGACATGCTTTAGTACTGTCGTCCCATTTCCGTTGATCAGGTATGGATCTTCATGCTCTAAAACAGAGTGGAGCAAAGTGTCACAGGCCTACAGCTTTTGGGGTCATATGGGCCTGCAGAATGATTTAAGGTTGACTGTTGGATGGCTGTCTGTATGGCTCTGTGGGGTTGAAAGGTTGAAAGATAGCACCTCTGACAAAGTCAAATGATAATTTTTCTTTATGTCTATAATAGAGGTTGCACAAAAACAAAGATTTTGTTCAATATCCAAACAGAATAGTTCCTTTCGAAAATGCACCACGAGAGCATATTCTTGCTGTCTTTTTAGCATTTTATAAATTGAAGGGTATCTGGAGCCCCCGTGGTTGGCAAGGCCCTTAGCTGTTTTTACCTATAGTTCAATGCAGGTTGTGCTTCCAGTGGTACAAAATATCCACTGATTTATTCCAAACTAGGGTGTATTTTTTAGGTTGAAAAAATAGTTCAAAATTTTTTACACCTTGATACATACTTCCACAAGTTCTCCCACGACATATACCCCACCATCATTGGCAAGGGAGTGTACAGGTTGTGCAAGTGCACCTTTTTAAATTTCTACCTGGTATGCAAAATCAAAACTATCTCAATTTTAATGTGAGTGTGCTTAAGTTTGTTAGCAATAGTTGCTATGTTTTCACATAGTTTGTGACATAACAACTGTGCCAGTGTATCAAGTCTTAAGCTGAAGAGACCCTTAAATTAACTGTTGAATGAAGCTATGCTGGTCCCAGAGAATTCATTTGAGTTATGGCATCAATGATTGGGCCATGCAGATGGTCAACTGAAACAAACAATCAAGAGTAAAATGGTTACCGACACTGATTATGAAGTGACACCAAAAGTTCGTTTTCCAGAATGTAAAGGGTGCATTGAGGGGAAATCAATAGATACAACACAGACAAACTTGATGACATAACAAAGAAGGAAGCACTAGGTTCAATCCAATGTATATGCACATGAATCTCAGTCACACGGATTTACCAAGTCTGAAGAATGGCATAAATAAGCCACTTTAGATAAGGAGCAGCCAGTAAAAAGACTAAGAATTGACAATGGTGGCGAGTGTGTTAATCACAGATTCTGAAAGTTTTGTGAGAAGCATGGGATAAGGTAAAAGTTTTTAACTCCAAGGATGCTACTGCAGCATAATGTTGCTGAGAGAATGAACTGAGCACCAAAAGAAATCAGTATAAGGAATGGATTACCAAGTTTGGTACAAGTTTTTAAATCAATTCAGAAAAACCAGAGGATGATGCTGGTCACACAATTGAAGATAACGGCGAATCCCACTCGGATTCAATTAAAGCCAAAATGGTTTCGTGAGTGGGCAACCGAAATTCAAATGCAGAAACTTTGACTGTTAACAACACAAAGATTTAACAGATCCGTTACTTGTGGAACTTGACAACACTTAAAACTGAACCTTGGTAGATGTCATTTCCGAAAGGATGTTTTACTTCAAATGGATGTCACAACGTATTCCTGAATGGCATAGTGAAGGAAGACATGGATGAAACAAGCCCCATGTAATGAGTTGGGGAGGAAGGGAAAGCATGGCATTTGTTAAAGTCGTTATGTGGAATTAAGCAGGCACCAAGGTGCTGGAACCAGCTCCTTGTAAGAAATCTCGATAATAATATATAATAGTAATTATTTTGACTTGAGGGTCTCCAGTTGAATTATAGCAAGATGCCATTGGCCATCTTAATCTGCTCTTGCTGTAGTGCCTGTTATTCTGGTGGAACTTGCTGACATATCTCGACTTGTGTTCAAGAGTATTTGAGACATTCCAGTTATCATCAGCCTGTAACAACACTTTATCAGATGCTTGCCTCACCATGCTAATATTTTCCCAATCTGCCTATGGGCTCAAAATTGCAAAAAAGCTGTTAATATTACCTGGCTAAAGCTATTTTTAAACTGGCTAAAGCTATTTTTAAACAAACATATGGTCCACATCAATCTCAGCCTCCCGTGCTAATTGCAACACTTTTTTTCCTAATTTTCCTTTTCACTGTAAAAACTTCCTTCCCCTCTCACTTTGGTCAATATTAAGTTGTCAAGGCACAGTGATGATGTGGTATCTCCTTCTTGCAATGATTTCATGATTGGTTGGCTAGCTAGTTTGTCTTGGTCATTTTAGTGACGAGGTAACATTGTGTATTCATTATAAACAAATTACTTAATGCTCTATGCTACCTCTTCAGCACATACTTTATAAGGACATGCACAGAGAGGCTCCTGAATTATGTTTTGGTGTATCGGTGACATTCTCACTCTGCACTGAGCATTCTGAGGATCATGCTAAACTAGATCTAGATTCAATGGTTGAGCTTTAAATGTCATTTTGTGACCAGCTTCCATGTTGTAAATCTCAACACAGTGTCTTCTTTGGATGAAGAGTTTCCACTCTTAGATAGTGTTCTACCAAAATTCAAAACGACAATTTCACAGGGTCGGTCTAAAATAATGACTTCATAGGGTTGGTGTCCTTCTGGAAACTTGTGATTACATATCGCTTACAGTTACTCTGACCATAACTGGGTCAGTCCTCACCTTGATCCTGACTTCAACCCTCAAAAATTAGCTTGCCAACCAACCCCACCTTTCGATGTATTGGCTTGGTGGATAAACATGTCCTGATGAAATGTCTGGTAGCATATTGTAATGAAGAAGGCTCTATTCTATATCAGAAATACCATCAGACAGTACACTAGTGACTAGGATAAAGGCTCAGTATGATATAAAGCACACAAAGTAAGTAGAAAATGGCAACAGTAACCCACAAACTTTCGTTTTGTCATTGCTGGTAAATCAGACAGCAAATGTGGCTATATATAGAGAGAAAAATTGAGTACCTTGAAATCAATACGAGATAAGGTGAGTCAGTTCAAAGACTTGGGGAATATTAGTAGCAAATGGAGTCATTGATAAAACATAAAAATGCTTCATATTATTAAAAGTAGTAGGATAGAAAGGTGGTGATCGGTGGTATAATCTGTATGAACCTAATAACATTTTTCTCCAAAAGTTGCCCTGACAAAACTAGATTTATAAGCACTTAGGCAATATTTCTGTTATCCATTTTTTCTGCTTTGACACAGTAGCAGGGGTACATTATGCAAACAAACAGTAATTCAAATATCAATGCCAACATCAATTTGTGTTTACCTTGTCAGGGCAAAAGATATCAATTATCTTCTAATCTGTTATGAATCATAATCTGTGGTACTGTTGACAACCTATCAACATTGCCATAGATAAGGATTCAAAGGAATGAGAAGGCAATTAACAACCTTCAGTTAATCACCTTCAAAATTTGCAACATTGCACTAAAAGCATACTTACAAGATTTTTTCCTCTGACACTCTACAGAGTATGAAACGTCAGAAAGGAAAGCATATGTATATGACAACCCATTTTTACAAAACATATAGTTAAAATAGCCTAAAAGATAGACAAGACATAGACAAGACATAGACAAGAAATGAAACAAAGAAAGAGAAATGAAGAAACCAAACATTATTGGAAGAGTCCAAGTAAAAAAACAAACTCTTTCTGCCTACAGAGTACTGGTTTTCTTGTTTTAATATAGACAGACTCCGATACACTTAGATGAAAGGACGACCAAGCTGTGCCAATTATCCGAAAATTCTCATCCTTATACATTTTGGTGCATTCTCAATTTTCTAGCAAATGTTGGCCTATGGCAAATTGGCATGTTTTGGCAGTCATTTTCGCTTTGCAAATGCAAGATGGCTGTTCCCTATGAGGAATTGAAGCTTCACGTACAGTGGCTGGAACATGTTGTTTGATCCTGTCACCCAATCTTTGAGAAGTGTGACCTAGTGATCAGTGCGTTTCCCTAGGGAACCAGGGAAAATAGTGTGGTCTCATTATACAGGAGTGTGTATTATCTTAACCCAAGACAAGGTGTCTTGCCTTCCATGGTATGAGCTTTCAATTTCTCATACCTTGGCCAGTTTAACCATTCATCTGAATGTTACAATTTCTCACAAGTGGTAGAACAAATATGGGTTGGGTTTTAGGAAACAAGTACCATTTTTCTATTTTGTCAACTTCAAGGAATTTAACTCAAGAACAGTGACTGTGCCTAAAAACAGATGAGAGACTAAGTTCACAAGTTACCATAAAATAAGTATAAACCTTACCAGGCATCCAGGACCCCAATTGGTCTTGAGTGATTGCTTAGTTTGTATAATTTGAGCAAATTTAAAGATTACTTCTCATGCAATGTCTTTACAGCTTTTTCCAAAATTCTCCCACAGTTATCAGAATTTGCATTTAGAATTAGAAAAACTAGGTGTCCTATTGTGTTCCAATGATTATCCCCTATGGCTCATAGGCTTTTGCCTTTGCTCATATTTCGTTAACATGTGCTCCACTAATTCTTTATGTAGAATTGCTCATAAACTGTCTTTATACCTATCTTTACTGTTTACGATCAACATAATTTTTGTAACCATAGTCAACTTACTAGACTTTTGGACAACAGATTTCCATAAATCACTGTTGGTTTTGTTTTACAACCAGTTTCTCGCATGAAGACTTTTTAGACTTTGAGAGATAACACAGGGTCTATCAATTTACGTGTAACAGCTACAACACTACTTATATAGGTCAAACTTAGCACCACTTTCATGTGCAAGCCTCACATTTAGGAGTTTCTGCTTTTACAGGGAAGTAGCTGTCTAATTGTTTTTGAAAGGCTCTTGGTGGCCAAACACAAACCTTGACTCCATAATAATCAAAAAACTGCACCTTTGTTTCTTTGGGGACTCTTACTTTCACCGCCCTGTTAATGGCTTCTAAATTACTTTCACACCTTACTAAAATCTGCTGTTTTTTCTGATACTATATATTATTCTTGCACACTATATACAAAATTACACTCGCCTACCAACCATGTCAATTTCTCTGAAGATGTCAAAAGTTTTGACGAAATGTAAGAACATCAACAAGCCACAGTTAAAGCCAAGACTCTAACTTAAAAAGTTATTAGCCAGGCAGTCATTTTTATTAGTAAACTGGACTTCATAGTTCGGGTTTGAACAAGCGGTTATTGAAGTCGGGCATACTATGCGTGAAGGGCAAAAACTGATATGAAATAAAATTTTAAAATTCGAAGCCCTGTTATTCTGCAATCAGATTTTAAAAAAGCCTTGATAAGGCATGATCATATACCGCAGCTCAGATCCAACTGTGGATAACTGAACAATTAGTGGCTCCAAATAGACCACCCCGATTGCGGGGTATAATTAGCTTCGGTGCATGATATAGCTCCTCATGCGAACTCCAAACTGCACATGGTTACAACAAACAAGCTGATCATGTGACTAGGCCATGTTCCTGTGTTGCTAAACAAGGCCTGTATCCACCTGCTAGATAGCTAAAACATTGCATTGAAATTCAACCAATACAAAGCATTTGAACGACTACTCGATGCTGTTACCGTCAGATGCTTTCAACGGACGAGACAATAAATAATGTGCTGGTATCGAAAGTAGGATCCATTCTTTACTTACCTCAGCTTTTCTAGTTTAATAAGAGGTGTATTTCCGACGGTACCACAAAGCCCTTCGAAAACATTAGATGAAACTATTCTACTAGGAGATGGAAAACTCGACGTGCTGTTGAATCTTGACATCCGTGCTTGCCTTAAAAAGGCTAATGTAGACTTCCATACTGCTCTATTCCCCTGCATGTCTTGAGACGCTTGTCGGACCCGTGGGTGTGAGATCATAAACAGTCATGGAGGCCTACGATCGCATGAGGTACAAAGATCACTTTAGTGTCAAAGAAGCATACCAAGGAAATCCCCTTCTGTAAACTATGCTGTTATCACCCCTACGAGTGTTTTTTGTCTCAGAAAGAGGATCATTCGATATGTCGGAAGTTCAACACATGTCAAGCACAACTCCATAACAAATATAGTTGTTACTTCGTTTGATGCACGCAAGTGACTTCAAACGAACGAACTTATTCCCATTTTAACGACATGGAACTTCAGTATGGAATACTATTTTAGAATGGATATTCTGGTGCAGTGACTATATCTAGAAATTAGCTCCTCTTTTGAACGGGTCCAAGTTTAGTGCTATCCGGGAGAAAAATAACCATTGATTTAAATCAGAGTGCATAGAGCCCACTCACTCAACTCCATGTTGTTGAACATTCCGATATAATTCCATTTTAAGAGATGACACTGCTCACTAGCTCGCTACAGAATTGTGTAGCATCCAAGAACGTAGGTCTCTTCAGACGGTTGGCCCAAGAAATGTTAGGTAACATATACTGGGGCAGCACGGTAGGTAACGTAATATACTGGAGGAAACGTGAGCAATGCTGCTCATTTTTAATGTCTTAATGGAGGTTGGATGGAATTTGAACAATTCAGTTCAGCTTCAGTTTCATGATTTTAAATTTTTTGCAGTAGATTTGCTACAAAAAAGTCAGTGGTTTAAGAAAAGACAAGATCCCGACTCGAATCTTTGCCGTGCGCGGGCAAGATGTTGATTTATTGGGGAAATGTCGCCTTTCCTCAGAATCAACAGCAGTTGAATGAGGTTTCTTGTTTGAAGTTTTTGAAATAAATTATTTTTCAAACAGGTAAAAAATACAAATTATTGCCTACTGACGAAGCTCTGTTTTTCATGGAGCGCCTTTTCTTTTCTCAGTTTGCATTGTTAATATCTAATCTGTTTTTATTGTTTATTAATGGATAAATTTGTTTTGGGGTGATGTATAAGTTATATCGCAAAATTAAGTACATTTTCTTTAAAAATTCTCTCATCTTTAACCAGGGATGTGGTCAGGGGAAATAATGTGGGGAGGGTAAGAACTTGTAGGGATTTGGTGGCCCTGCCTCAATTTAATGTTTTCGGTGCCATCCCTTTGCTTTTACTTAGAAACATCTCCTAATGTCATGCTCGCCACCAGTGATGGGGAAATTTGTTATTTTGTGACAATTGCTCTATAAAACAGCACTTAAGAAATCCCAAGGACCATCTTTAGCTGAAAGTGTGGTGTGCAATTGCCACCATACATCTCTCCATGACAATGCCACTCTCCTTAACCTTATGCACTCATAATCAAATGCAAGACTATGTCCACTAGCAAAAGTATCTTTCCTGAGTCTACTCCAATCCCCCAGGGAACCAAGATACTTCTTAAATGAACTGCTTGTTACTATTTTATTACTATTTACTATTTTCACCTGCATATGAGATTCAAGTGTCTGCTAACCCATGGAAGCTCCTTAAAGCTAACCTACATTACCATCAAATTTAAATTCCAGGTTAATTTTTGAAATGTTTCTAGCACCAATCTCTGTATCAAAGACCACACAAAGGTATTTGAAGTGCCAGAATAGGCCACCAAAGCCCTTCATTTAGCAGGAGATGGGTTGGCAGGTGCTGAAGGAGATTACTGATCCCCAGAGTCTTTTTTAGCACCGCTTTAGTGTTTTCAATAGATAGAATTGCCAGATGGGTAAGTCGACACTGTTCCATCCTTGAACGCAAGTAAGTTTTGACGAGTTTTAACTTTGAAAATGATCTCTCCTTGCTGGCTACTGTCACTGGGATTGTAAGAAATAACGACAACAATTTCTGCAACTGTGGAAAAGAAGAAATTAGCTTGTAGTCAAACAACAACTGCAACAAATCCTGTATTGTGCGTTTTTCACCAATTCCTTCCTTAAATTCGATGGTGAATACTCTAATTTCTAAAATAAAGTCTTCAGAAAAATCATTATGATAAGAGTGTAACAATTGACGTACAGAGTTTTTGACATCACCTAGTTCTGCATCCCTCAGATTGCATGGATAAAGAAAAGAAAATATGGATGTCACTGAGTTCTGCCCCGCGTAGCGAACATGTAACTGCTTTTGCACACAGCGTAACAGTTGAAACACAACCAACACGTCCAAATTGGGAGATTGTAGTTCCGTGATGCACAATGCACAAAGGGCACTGGAGAGTCACACATGTCTTTGATCATTTTCTGCATGCCTGCCTGTACACCACTCATCACATTCGCTCCGTCATAACCCTGTCCCCTGAACCTGGAAAACGATAAACCAAGTCCTGTTAAATAGTTTTTGGTAGTGTCAACAAGATCTCTTGCATCAGCATTTGTAACTTCTACAAAACCTAAACGTGATTCATTTATTTTAAATCAATCTTCACCAATAGAAACCCCTTGGATTATAACACGGAGTTGATTGACCCATGTGATGTTACTTGTTTTGTCTGTTTGGCAAAGAGCCAGCACATATCGCAATATGGTCTGTTCAATGTTGAAGAGTAGCATAAACATTGTCTCGGTTGCCACTGGTATGATGGTAGTACGATTCTTGAAAGTTCAGCTTGCCCTTGGGGTTGGTGAAATACTTCTCACATGTTGGTTTACATGGACCATGCTGTATGATTTCTCGTCTCAAAGTCGGGTCTTTTATATCTGCAGGAAGTATGCTGTGATCAGTAGGGAATTGATTACTCAGATCAATCGCAGACACAATTCTTGGAGTAGCATTGTCAGCAGGATTGTCAGTGTCGCTTCTTGTGATACGATATTCTTCACTATCTGCATTTTCATTGGTTTTGATCATTTCCATTGATACATTATCATTGTCTGTCAAATTTTCGGGGATAACGACATTGGCATTGTTATTCGTATTTGAGGGGCCCTTGCCATCATTATGACTCAAAAAATTCGAGAAATTCTATGAGAGCGGTTTAGTATTTTCCAATGATTTTGCAATTTTCACCTTCCTTTCCGACCGCTTTTGACAGCCTGATTTATAAGCTTGCTTCATCCCAGAACTCATATTTGCAAATACAACAACTCCAGACAATATAGTTTATACGCAGATTCACAAACAAATGCTTTCCATAGTAGTCAACTAGGTGCAGTGAAGATCTGTAACACTTATCACTATAAAAACTGACACACATAGCAACTGCAACTGCCACCTGCACTCATTGTCAGGAGCGAGAGAATGACACCTATTGTTTGTGGATTAGTTACCCTTGTGCAGGCTCAAAATAGTGTGTGTGTGTGGTATGTGTAATTGTGCGTGCTTTTGAGACTTCATATTCATAAGGGCCTTCACGACCAAAGTTTGCTATCTTTTTGTCAATTTTTTTTCAAATTTCGCATAAAATAAAAAATTATTTAGAAGTGCTGGGGGCCTCATGATATCACAATCTGGTCGGGGCCCCATGATATCACAATCTGGTCGGGGCCGCATGATATCACAATCTGGTCGGGGCCCCATGATATCACAATCTGGTCGGGGCCGCATGATATCACAATCTGGTCGGG
>JANTCA010019029.1:0-24428 GCA_024741275.1 Chironex yamaguchii
CCCCCCCCCCCGCCCCCCCCCCCCCCCCCCCCCCCCCCCCCCCCCCCCCGCAAGGAAATGTTCTCCTTTTATAAGAAACAAATAGTTGTCAAGCTTATGAGGAGATTGCCAGCCTGGCAATTTTCTTATGACTTGTAAATTTTAACAATGTTTGGGGCAGAAAAGCGGATCCCCACATGAGCACAATTTGGTGAACAAGACATTAAAAGGAGAACAGAAAGACGATGGCTTATTATTTCTGACTACGTCCGTTTCTACGGTAAGAGATATGTTCTACGAATCAAACTAACGATATCTGTAAGGCCAAGTATGCATCTTCCGTACAACATGTCATCTATAATGGGGTATTCACTGTAACAGTGGATTTGCTTCTTAACAGCAACCAAACTGGACAGAAGACAACAGTAGGCCTTCAGTTTAAGAACGTATAAAAATCCATCTTTAATTATTGACAGGCTTGTCTTATCTCTCTCTTTAACGAATTCAAAGTGGTCAAAATTTGGTTACAATCATTCCTTAATTTTATGGAGCATAGATCATTTTAAACATTCAAAAGTGACATCTTTTAGGAAAATTTTCAAAAACAGTTCTATTAATAGTGTTCTCTCTTTTGCATTTATCAAGATTTAAGGGTTACTGAAAGCAGTTACAAAAAACTATCAAGTGTGACAGACGTTAACAGAAGTGTATGTAAGAGCCTTTGAAGATCCATTTGAAGTTTTTGCAATTAATTCAATAATATGCTCTACATCCTGGCGCAGAAAATTTATTTTGATGGTCATTACGAGCAGGTATTCTAAATTTTTTTGCATCATGAATGATCTTATCCGCGTTTTGATCCTCCTCCGTGCCGAAAACGACCTTTGAAAATTTGCGTCAGTGCGCTAAAATCATACTATTAGTACGATATTAGCGCAATGTCGCAATTTGTCAAGGCGATTTTCAAGTTTTGTACCACAAAAAGATTGTTCAAGACGACTTTTCTGCAGTAGTAGAGCTTGAAGGATAGACTCGCCAAAGGAGACAACAAACTTTACATTAGTACCACGAGTAAGTGATCTCTTTTACAAGAAAAGTTTTTCTACAAAAGGTATTTCTACATACATCATTTGCGTCAATTTGAGATAGCATTGAGCAGGGAAAAATATTTTAACATTAACTGCGAGGGTCACTACAAGCTAAAAGAGATGGCCATCGCAGTGGAATATACTTAACATAGCGTTGGGTACGCGTCTATCAACTTGAAATCTGGGTGACGGATGATAGTAAGTGCATCAATGAAGGAAGGTGGCCTTGTTCTCCTCTGTTTCCCATCAACTCTTTCAACTGCAACTCTACCTGCCACCTTTTTATCTTCCACTACGACCCTCGCTGCTCAGATTTGTGCACAATCCTCATCTATAAAATTGTCCGCTTGGGCATAGCCATCACAAGTAGCATTATCATCGTCATCATCATGATCATTATCATCGTCCATATGTGTCATCTTCAGCCTTGAAGATCGAACTAAACTTCTTGAACGTCTTGTAGAAGATAAACAGCTCGTCTGTAACAGTTCATACATACTCGTTTATCTAGCTAAAGCATTCAAGGGCCCTCTGAAGATCACGAACTGTCTTGTACTGTTGCAGGAGGTGAGGAAAGCTACTTGAGGCAAAGAACGAAAAGGTTTCTAGCAAGAGTTGGCTCTTCTTAAACCGCTCCCTGATTGCACTGGACACTTTATCTATTGCAACATGGAGTGCCTCATGCTTCAAACGATTTAACACTGTGAAAAAATTGTTCACAATATTTCCCTGTTGTGAAATGCCGACTTAACAATAACAGGTTTGTTATGACTGACTACCTGAGCCATGAATGCAAATTTGTCTGGATTAGCCTGATTAGAGATACATACTTTTAACTCATGGTCGGGTGCTCATTCTTAATAAAAACGCCCTGCTAAATCTTGAAAATGACACCCTTAGAAACTTTAACCTGGCAAATTGTGCTGAATGTTAACAGAGTGAAATCCTTTAAGTTTTCGTCACCCTTTCTAATCTTTGGTGCCCCTTCAAATATCTGCTGGAGGGTCACAGCCACCTGCCCTCCCCAGCCAGGCCGCCAACAAGGCTTTTGGAAGTTTTCAAACACTGGATACTTGTAATGTATTTTTCTATAATAACCTAAGTCCTCAAAGCATACAACACTTTCCAGGCAATAGTTTTAAAAGTATACTGTTCTACAATGTGCTACCAACCTTTACAGGTCCTCTTTGATTCCGTTTCCATGTTAAGTTCAGTATTAGGATGGTAGTCAAGACACTTGAAACCCTGTCATTAACTTCAATATCATCCATTTATGACTTGTGTGCAGACCACAGGGTATCTAATTGAAGTTATGGGAAGGAGCAAATGTAGAATGGGTACTCAGAAATAAAGAAAGTGTAAATGTCTTGTGGTGTTTATGCAGAATTATTTCAGACATGAATGAAAAATATAAGGATTGGTTGCAAAGCTATCTTTTTTTTACAAAAAAAAGCAATCTAAAAGAACATTTAAATCATAGAAGTAAGGGTCTATTGAATATAATAGTGCAAATAATTTAAACAAAATAAGATTTGGCAGAAGAACAGGTTGGTTTTGGAGAGCATAAAGGAGCTAGGAAGCAGATAACATAAGAAATGTGATAGAAAATAGAAGAGGTAGCATAACACCCTCGTATATGTGTTTCAGATTTTACAAAGGTCTGGGACCTGTAGGATGAAGTGGCAACAATGTTTTCCTCTCAGCATACCATACATCTTGTGAAGAAACCGTAAATTACTGACAAGAAGATACAGTTAGAACAGGAGACATGATGTGACACAAGGCTGGGGGAGGGGGGCACCCAGAAAGTAGGTAACCCAAAAATCACCACATTTTACTAACCAACCAACCTTGTAGTTAGGAGTATACTTTTTGACCTAACCCAACCAACCCCTTTATACAGGCATACACTTTTTTCTTGGTATCTTCTAAAGATGCTAATTGAAACTGCTTTTGTTTGTCACAATGCTAGGCAAGACAACAACGAGGCCAGAATATTCAGAATTGGACTGGTATAACCATGGCAACATAATATAGAGAAAGATGGGTTTAAAATGGCCAGCAGTGCTGAGAAGTGCTATCTTACCGAGACAAATGTCAAAAACTTTTATTTTTTTGGTACAGAAGATGTAAATAAATTTCGATTGAGTGTAGGCAGGAAACCATCAAGCAGTTTGGGAGGGCATACATGTATGCTAGTGTAAGTGTCTGTGTAAACAAAAAAGCCTTATCTTTTTGCATAGATGCAAAACAGAAGTGGAAAAAAAATGATTGTGGAATAAAATGTTATAACACAATAGGTTTTTTGGATACCATTTCAAAAAATTTTTCAAGTGTGCAGCTCAAACTATTTTGTACTCAATATAACAGATGCTGGAAAGAAAATGAATTAAAACAAACAACTGACAGGCCAGATACATCCTTAAGCTAACCAGGGGCAAGACCTTTGTGACAAAATCTAAAACTGCATCAAAATCTTCAACATGCTAAAGATGCTTATGCAATAATAAAAGTTTACCAAGACCTAAGAATTCTTTGGACTTGACAAGGTTGAGAGAAACAAGGACCCTTTGGGAGAAAAGAATGACCCACCAATAGATTTCCAACATACAGGGTTCTGTTGCATGACTAATGCCTTGTAGGTTTAAAATTCATAGAGGAAACCTTTTTGCCTTAAAAAAGGCAGTAATGTAAAGCTTACACTTTATTGGCTATATACTGGCCCCATGGTACACCATATTTTTGAATCATCTTTGCAGGAATGTCCTTTTGAAGAAAATTTGCAAGCAGTAGTACACTAGGGAGCAAGGGGAGCTAATCACCCTCCAAATAATTCTGAGTAAATTTTCATCATGCAGTCCAAGAGTGCATAAAAGCTAGAACAAGCTTATGTATCACTTTAACTTGGTTTCTATGATGTTTCCATAATCTTTACAGTAAATAATTTATCTTGATAATATCTCTAATTTTTATGTTCCTGGAAACGAAATATCAGTAACTTACATTGATATGTCTCCATCTAAAACCAGAACTTCCTCTGAATAACGTTCATTCTCGGAATGTTGACAATTATTTATAAAATTGCTTATCAATGGGCATCTCTAAATACACTCAGGTTCATCTCAAGTGAAGTTTTGGCCCCCAATAATTAAATGTCTTTCAATGTTAAATAGCATAGTCTTGAATTGCCAACCACCTGCAAACTTCATGATGGAGATTAGGACTTAAAAATAGAACAAATACATAGAATGAAGAAACCTGAAAAAATTACTGGACGGGTGCCACAATGGTTTTTAGTGTTTGTCACCTCCAGTTCGACAGAAGTTGATTAATGACACCAACGCCCAACAAGTGACCATGATGGACATTATTTTTAAAATATTTATGTTGTTCATTGCATTTTTAATGTATTTGTTTAGTACATAATAGTCATGACGCACATAGGTCAATTGTAGGTTGTCAATTTTCCATTAGCTTGTACTCATCATTTACTTCTGGGATATTCTGAAATCTGCAGCTAGGCTAATATTCCCAGTGGGGATAGGCAAAGTTCTGTCTTTATTTTGGTTTGTTTTGGTCTAAGTTAGCTAATGTTTTGTGTTACTTTCAAATTACTACGATAGTAAAATTCCCTTCACGTTTTTTACAAGTGTTTTAGGAGTGGTAACTATCCTGAAAAAAAATCTGTCAGTGAAGTCATTTTTACTTGAATTGCTGAACTAGCTAACTGCACTTACTACTGCTCTGTAGCTCCTGCCAACATACAAGGGCTCTTGGAACACTACCTTAAAATTATTCAAAACACAATCTGAGTTGCAAAGTACAGCACACGCGGTGTTTGCTAAGGAATTCCACAAAAAATCATCTATATGCAAAATACTTAACTCCACAATACCTCTTTCTTGAGAAAATTCCTTCCATATAAGGCAGAAGGAGGAAAAGAAGTCACAGGGCAAATTAAATACATGGAAAGGAAAACATATGAGTTACAGATAAAACAAAACCAATAGTTGGAAATCACTTCCAGATTCTGTCATATTTCTCAGGGTAATTACAAAAACACTTGTTAATACAGGATTGTTTTACAGGAAAAAAATTTCGCATGAACATCTTCTAATACAACCACCATTTACACTAGGGATAACCATCTGACAAAAATCAGATGCATGAAACAAAGACCACAACAGCAAATCAGTTCAAAGTTGTTGATGATTATAATTATACAAGAAGTAACAAGTAAAGCACTCTCATACAAGTTCTAAAGAACATTTTCTACTGTTCTTTAGAAACAGTTTCTGAAAATACTTCTTACGCCATTACTGGAATGTTTTTACCTACTTCCATAGGTCTTCCAATTTAATTCTAAATTTCCAGTCATTCCCTTCCTCAGTATACAGATACCTTTTTGCTCTCCATGCTTCAAATGCTTTACGATAATCATGTATCTCCTTACGACAATTTTCCATATAATTGACCTTCTCCGTTTTGTAGCACTTTTCCATACGTTCTTTGTAAACCTGAACCATTTCTGCCTCTACATACCTATTTGCAATCCAGATGATCTTGGCATTCCTCATTGCCACAGGATCTAATTTGTCAACTTCATCGAGGTTAACATTGCGTGGCACCCTATTATCTTCTGTGAGAAACCATGGCTTTAACTTCTCTGGGATATTCATTGTTTTTCTAGGCAAAGAAAAATTGGTGGCCTAGTTAAAGCACAGAGACTATTTCATAATGATGTTATTAAATGACAGCTCCAAATTTTGACCAGATGGAGGTTCTAACACTATTTAATGCAAGGAAACAGTTCTTATTTTGATTCACAAGAAATTCACCTAATCAAAGTTGGCAATATTCCACCACAACCCAGATAAACATAAATCGACAGTACCACAAAAGTGAAAAGACCATAAATTTGATTTTGTTGCCATGTTTAATACTTTCAGGTAAGATCCCTGCAGAAAAGATGTCAGTAGCTGTTCATTAGCAATAATGGTTGATCCTTTGTATATAATTATACACAAATAGCTCAACAGCTTCTTACCACAAATGGCTGCCAAATGCCTGGCCGCTATCCTTTCTTTGCCAACAAGCCAACAAGTTTCAGTTTACCATATTGGAATCAGAAAACCATCACAGTAAGCCAGCGGGTGTTTAATACGCAGGCGCAATACCAATGTTCAGATCACTTCCGCCAAAGTTGGACGATCTCAAGAAAATCTGAAGCTGTCAAGTGGCGAACACGAAACAAACATGTAGTTACGAGAGCGAATATTATCAGGAGCATTCTCGCATTTGATATTCCAGATGATTCGATGTTCTTCGGATGCTGTTTCTCCCCACTTAGAAGACCACAGGATCGTTCAATAGCGTTTTATCGTGGCAAAAATGCGCTGAGAAGCTACCCCAAACTGATCGAAATGTTTTACTCAGTTCAGATTGGAGACACTGTCTTCACAGTTTTAAACCGATATCAAAATCTTCAACCCATCGGATCTGGAGCCCAGGGAATGGTTTGGTAATTCTAATTTTGACATATTTATGTTTGGTCAGGGTTTTTTGTATGGATTGTTTCCATGGTTAAATTGTGCCCACTGAATTTAGGTCTGATTTAAGGCTATGTGTGTTAACACTTCGTCCACTTTTAGTTGCAAAACTTATTTCTTGTTGATCTTGCTCCACAAGAGAGGTATTTAGTGTCTACATACCTCAGGTGTTATCTTTCCTTAAATGTAAGCAGCTTATTGGCATTTACTTCATATTGATCTCGCAAATTCTTTACATGTCATAACCAACAATACAGGTAACAAAAACATCTGAGAAAGTCCATTGTTCCAAACTTCAGCTGTATATTAGATGACGTTTATTTGTTTACATCAATTGTCGTCAGTAAATTGTTTATTGAACTGGTAGGAAGTGCGTTAGATGGGCCTTGTGCACTCTAAATACTTGCACAGTTACATTAGTTGACCATACACCAACCTTTCATTCCAGAAGACGAAAGTCTTTCTAAAGTTTACAAGCGTATGTTATCAAGAATAAGTGTAAGATGAATTGACAGTGCGTGAAAACGAAACCGTAGTTGTATAATTGCCCACGCTCACCTAATTGCTGCCTTATTCGTTCAGTCATGAGAATAAAGACGTACTAGTACGACTGGTAGAAATTCTACTTGATAGTTATCAAGAATCCCTTTAAAATTGAGTTGGATCAAGAACGTTTAATATTAAACCTTGAATAATTAATTACCCACATTTCTTTACCGTGTTACACTTTCAGAAAATATATTTTGTGGAGTTGCTGCTTTAATGAACTGAAGGGAACTTATCTTTGCAAGCAAATTTCCTTGATATGAAAAGCTTATTTACAGCTAGTATATATAATTGTTTCAACTCCCTATGTACTTAAGTCTATCTTGTGTATAATTTATTGTCTATAACAATGTTGACTGATATGTAAGATGGTTGGCCATCAGACCTTTGTTTGAGGCAACATGTGCTCATCAGTAATGTGCTGCGATATTGGCACTGTGAAAGGCTGGCCTATATTTTGGGAGTTGAGGTTTGGGAAAGTAAGAGTAATGGAAGAGAACTCTGGTTTAGTACTTGGTCACTGACACAGTTTCCTTAGTTATAGCAAAAGATCACACATAAACAGATCTTCAAAATGTTAGTATGTATATGTTTTGGTAGCCAATATAATGAGTTACATTGTCAAAGACATTGGTGAGCATCACAGTAAGCACTGCATAGTTGTTATAAATCCATTAATCCATAAATCCTTTAATGTATTAAAAGCAATTTAACACATAAATAGCAAGAATTCGAAGGCATAAGATCTTAGAGAATTTTGAAAAGCAATCATCCATAAGTATCAAAATTTTGTCACGGCCAAAAGTAATGGAAAAGTGCAAAGTTTGTAACTTAAGCTCAGTATGATATACTGTCAACATACATAATAGGTGTTTCAATGTATACTACATTGCCAGGTGCTAAAGTCACCGAGAATTTATGGGTAAGTTTTGTAGGTTAAATTTAAAAGTTGATTGCATTTCTCCAAACATTATTCTGAGCTTCATGTCATGGTCTAATGATGTATAAATGAGATTTTATTCATCTCGCACTGAAGCTGAATGTGAACAAGGTATAACTGTAAGGCTTGAGTTGGAATAAAAATTATTCCCATGTTAATACTGACAGACAGGTTTGTAGTGTTGGCTTGATAACACATTTTCATTTGTTCTTATAATGGTTATTTCCTCAAAGCAAATATTGCAATTGCCTTTTTTGCCTTTGAGGGGAAGGGGAGACTTGTTAAGGCACATTTCATTGAACAGGACAGTCCTTATCTCATTTCTTTAACTCCTACTGTAGTTAACTTAACTATTGTGTTTTTAGCAACATTTTCATCGCTGAGGGACTTTGTGTTTTTATTAAGCCAGGCTTTAGATTGCATTGCATGGGACCCCCTATTTAGTAGAAATAAAAATCTGTTTGCTCTTGATAATATAGAGTTTTGGTAAATGTGTTGCTGTCAAATGAAATGTCTTATAACAATAGCTTTTATAACCATAAATGAAGATTATTGAAGACAGCTAAAGTTTATATTTATCAAAGATGATAATTGAAAATTTTTCCTTTTATAATAAGCATTCTGCTAAGGTATTGATTACTCTTAATCTTAGAACATTGACATCATCCAGTGTAAAGTGTTTAACTTGTCAACATACACTGAGTGGATAGAATATGTCATATGGCATGTTAGGTTAGACATTTCAGGCATTGAACAAGGTATTGTCTGAAACTTAAGGAAAAGCTATTTATGTATAGTTGAATATTGAGAAGTGTTTCACAAGCCAACATATACTAATGAATGTCATATATGTAAAGGATGGAGATTTGAGGCATCCAAGTTTGGATTCTTTCAAACTGAGTAAATACTGTATATTGGTGAATGGTCCAGAAGACCCGGTATATAAGCAGGTGTATCGGGTCTTTTCGTTTTACACATGTGATCACACACACATGCATAGGCATACACCCAAAATTTGTCACAAGTTATTTTTATTGCACACAGAAAGTGTTAAGTACAGCAGTACATTGAGGTTCAACACAAGCAATGTCCTTTAATGTACCATGATTATTGCCAGATATCACAACACGTGTGAGAAAGTCCCAAGTGGTTATTTCCAACAATGTGAAATAATTGTACAAATTGCATGCGCAAATGAATTTACCTGTGCAGTTTGCCAAATGTATGTTGTTTCATTGGTGTATAGATAACCAAAACTGCTGCATTGTTTATATTTCATTTCATTTCGTGTTTTTTTTGTAGTGCGGCATATGACACAATACTCAAACAGAAAGTAGCAATCAAGAAGCTAAGCAGACCTTTTCAAAATGTAACACATGCAAAAAGAGCATACAGAGAGCTGGTTCTCATGAAGATAACAAATCATAAAAATGTAAGTGGTATATCGTGTATGATTATGTAACAAACAATGTCCTGTTACTTTTGTTATCCAGGAGCAGTTGCTTATCTATGTTTGAATCGTGCATTTACAAAAGGAAAAGGTGAGTAAGCTGCTGTGATATGTGCTCAGTATTTATTGATACCTCTTTATCACTTGTAAACAACTTTACTTTTTCCTACAAAGACATGCAAGGATCATAGATAATTTGAGATAATTTGGGGGGGTTTTCACCCTACTGTGTATTAGATTTGATTGTTATTGAAAGTGTTTGAATCTAACTTTTATTAGTACCTTTATCAAGCCTGTGGCATATGCTAGTTTAAAAGCATGACTGTTATGATGTCTACAATACATTGTCAAAAAACTCTGGTATTTATGGACAGAGTATTTCAGGTAATTGAAACAGTAAATGTATATGATTAGAATAAAACGTGGTATTGTGGTATTGTTGTGGCTTATGTACAGTGTACTAATGTGCAACAAAAACTTCAACTATTGCCATCCTGTATGATAATGAATTGGTCATTAAGTAATTGATACCATCTATAATTATGCTTAAGGTATAATCTTTGATTTGAATCTAGCGATGCTTACAAAGAGAAGGCAATCTTATCATCCCCCACACTATGAAAGCATGTTTTGGTATGTTTGGTATGTTTGGTGATTTGCCACATAACATAGGTGAGATAAGCTATGTGTCCGTTTTGTATTTCGTCAAAATCTTTTGTGATGTTTAAGACTTTACAAGTGATCAACGTCATGCCTAAGATCAACATATCATAGTTTTTTTCACATAGTGACCATACTTCTTTACATTCATGCTGTATGATTATATGAAATGTCATTTATTTTGTGATCTTTCAGATAATAGGCTTACTTAATGTGTTTACACCAGACAAGAACTTAGAGGCCTTTACGGATTTGTAAGTTTATGTTTTCAAATTTATTTGTATTTTCATATGAAATTAGGCGTCAGTTAATGTAAATCTTCAAAAGTAAAATTTGTCACCAACTGGGGTTGAGTCATACTTTTAATTGACACAGAGTAGTGATAGTCACACTTTAACTTATTGCAGTCAAGGAGTTCCCTATAGTATTGGGAATTGAGAATTGTTGCAGGTATTTGAATAAGTGACTGCCCAATGGTGAGTGAAGAAAGGTAAATAACAGGCAGTAAAAACACTTGGACTTCCGTCTGATATCAATAAATTAAAAGGTAGTAAACATTCTTTTAGGAAATGATTATTAACAAGTTAGAAATGTGCCAGTTGTGCATTGACTTAAAAATAACTGATCTCAAGGAATCACCATGTGGCATATCGCTTGCCTAAATCTTGAATCAGTTTTTGTTATAGGGTTAAATGTGTAAAATATTTCATTGTAAGTGTTATATTTGTAGTTTTTAACAATGTATATGCTGTTTTACAGAAATATTATTTTGATAATAACACAATACGTATTCTGTATTTACACAGTATTCAAAGTATTTTAATTTATTATTGATAATGATAATATAACAAAGTAATACTGCTTGGCACATAATGTTGTAACCTGAAACCAAATTGTGAATGGAAGGTTTGCTTAGGCTTATTACTATTTAGTATAAGATTTCAAACAATATCAACATACTTAGTTTCAGGGATAGTCTTTCAGGGAATGTAAAATTTTCCACCTTGTTAAATACTTGTACTTTTTTGAACCTTAAGACAAGGGTGTTTGAGTTGGCAAAGTGCACATACTTATATGTCTAGTTTGGCTCAAACCCACCCACCATTCTCTAAAAATGTCACAAGAATAATTATCTAGCCTGTGTTGCTGTGAAATATTTTTACCAACACAGAGATTTATGTTCACACTGTTAATTTGGATAGCACACTGATAGCACAGATCTATGATAAAGGAACCTTTACAAAGTAGCTTATTTTGTGGTTACTGTTTACGTGTAGTTCATGTGTACACTATTTTGCTCTGTACCCAGAAGATCAATGTAAAATATTCTTATTTCACTATGTTATGTGATTTTGTGTTAGATACCTTGTCATGGAATTAATGGATGCAAGTTTATGCCAAGTAGTTCAGATGGATTTAGATCATGAAAGATTATCATACCTTTTGTACCAAATGCTTTGTGGTATTAAGGTAAGAACCAGGAAATTTTTGTTGATACTGGAGTAGTCAGTCTTTATATAATGGTCTTTGCAGCTCTGAAAATGTGTGTACAGCCTTGAGGGTGCATTTCCCTGGAATCAGGCTCTCAGTGCTGTTTTGTTAGCAATATAATGTGTCTCCGGCCTGAGGTGACATAGAATTCTGTAGGCCTTTCCAATATACCCTGTCAGTTATAGCTGTTAGAAGGTTATCCTTGGCAATGACAGTGCCTCTGCATATGATATCTTGGAAGGTGAGCTTCTGAGACCGTTTGAGTGATGATGAGTGCCTCCATAAGAAGAACAACGACACAAGTTCATCTGAGGCACATGCACAGTGTCCATCAAACTGGACACATCTCCTTTGGACAAAGGTTGTTATCCTAGGTAGATCACCGTATATTATTTCTAAGAGTTGGATGTTTTTTCCATGGAAGATTTAATATTCTTCTGAGAAGACAGGTATAGCATCCATCTAGGAGACTGTGTTGTTTAGCAGAAAAAGTCCATTGTTTCAGATCTGTAGAGTAAAATGGGTTCATTGTTATTATTATTCAATAGTAAATCAAAAGACAAATGAATTAGGCATGTAATTACCCAAGATGCATTTTAGTGCAAGACAGATTAATCTAACCAATGTAATATTTTAATTTATCTTGTCATTTAGAATCACAGTGAATAATTAATGCTTCTTTATTGATGCAAGAAGCTTCTTTATTGATGCAAGAATAGTGATGCAAGAAGCAAGTTATACCATACATTTTAATGCTTTATGAAAACTTGCTGTGAATTTAATTATATAACTTGTACATCTTCAAATTTAAGTAGCTCTTTAAGAGCAAGTTTCGGCAATGTGATCATATATATTTCACAAGACAATAGTCTGTGTATACATCAGTAATTCTTTACATTCTATTGCGTTATTATGGTGATGCTATACCCTGAGTACTCACATGGGTGCTATCTATGTTTTTTTCAAGAAGTAAAATCTAAGGTGTTAGTGTTTTTAGAATTGAATTATAAAGTGTTCATGTATAACATCTTTGTGTAGTGTTGATTTTAGAAGTTCCATTTTTTTGTCATGTATTACAGCATTTGCACTCAGCAGGAATTATTCACAGAGTAAGTTGTATACCTGTTTGATGCTTGTTATTTGTTTGTGTATTTTACATTGTTGAATTTTTATTGGTGTAGTCATCACGTAAGTTGTCAGTTTAAGTCAAAGAGGGTTTAAAGAATTACAATCTGCAAAATCTCATGGATTTTAGAACGCCAACTTTTATGAGTACAGAGAACTTATTTTATTTACTATCTAAAGATTTCCGACATCCCAAGCCCTGATATGGCATTATCGGTTGCCTTTTCCATTAACTGAATGTGTGCAAGTTAAGTGTAGTTTATAGTTAAGCAAGACAAGCCTTAGTGGGGTTATTTGCTGTAATCCTTGTATTTATCCAGTGTCTTATTGTCTGGCAACTTTTATTTAAACTGTTCTCATTGTTTACTTTATAGGATCTCAAGCCTAGTAACATTGTAGTAAAGTCGGATTGTAGTCTTAAGGTAAATACTTTGCATTTTCGTACTTTGTTACACTTCTTTGTCTTTTTTTACAACACACAAAGTACGCATAAACAAGAACTTCTTGCAACCATTAGTTAGGTTTACTGATATACATGTAGAGTATATTTATTCAGTTGAGCGATTTTGATCATGTGTATATGTGTTATATATGCATACACATTTAGAGAAAAAATTGATGAATTTCCCCGTATGCACTGCTGGGTTTCGTCTCATAATACCAAGGACTTTGAAATTGCTTCACCAAATCTTTGTGTTGTGATGGCAAGGAGGTTTGAGTGTTGGCTTTTCAGGCTGAGGGTTGCCAGTTTGAGCCCAGTCGGCTCCCTCTTAGCGCAGCTATTGTGGTAATGCCCACTCTTGACAAATGTATATATTTATAACACACTGCACAAACCGACAATCTGCTATATAATATATTTATATAGTTTCGGATAGTACTTGAGTTTTTATTTTGCAATTTAGCATATGTCTTTGAAATTCAATTTGTCTAATTCTTAAGTTTGGAACACCTAACATGGTATCCAGCAGAGGAAAATTTACACTGCCAGTTTTCTTTAAACGTTTATTGATTGCTTCAGAACTAGGCAATTGTTTCGTTTGTCCACTGTTATATTGACGCAATAATGACAACCATGACTTCTTAAATTCACCTCTCGGTCTCGTGTCTTTCATGTACCCAATCGAATTGCTGAAAAGAGTACATGAAAAGCTCGACTGATAACTTTGGTCTTAAAGACATCAGTAGGTTAGTGGTCAGAGCATTCTGCCGTGAAAGGAATAACTCTTAGAATCATTTCCAGCTTAAGTTTATTTCATATACATATAAAATGTTCGTGACTCATAGTTCATAAAACAATGTACTTTTCACTTGATACTTAAGATCTAGACGGGTGTTTGCCATTGAGTTCCAAGGCTAGAATGCTGATAATGTTTGTTGATTTTCGGTCCTTGATAACGGCTTCATAGAGTGGTCAGGTCTTTTTTGACCATACTGTCCGACATGTATTTTTGGGCATTTCTCGTGCATTGTCAACCAGGTGGTTTTGACTTACTCTTGATTGCTTGATGTAGACAGTGAAACATATGCAAATTACGTGGCCGAGTAAGCGTAGTCTTCGTAATGGAATGGAAACCACCTTGAGTTGATAGTACATAAGGTCTCTGACTTGGACGTTCAACAGGTGCTGTAAAAGAGACATGCCAGGAATGGTATGGAGCACATACATTTATCTTGGGGAGTCTAATTAGGATACAGGCCAAGTTTCTGATGTATAAAGCTGGGCAAACGTAACCAAGGCATTGTAGATCTTCATTTTGAGGTTATTTGATAGTCTTTTGGTGATCGATCGAAAACATGCCTCTTGAGTTGGTTACGCGTTCCAGAACCTATGCGGTTCGTATCGAGATTTCGACTATCGCAGATGTCCAAAAGGTAGATAGAATAGAACCAAGTTTACGTAAATGGATCAGTTGTTTCTATGTGTTCGTCGTTGACAGTTAGAACTGGCGTGTTCTCAAGGTGGAAGTACAGAGCCTTCATTTTACATAGCTTGATTTTCAGATCTACCATTCCCACAACGGATTCTATTCTTTTCAAGACATCCAGGCGCAAGACTTCATCCGGCTGCATAATTGCGATATCGTTGGCATGCAATAATCCTTGCACTTGTTTTAAGCGCGATGTCAGCATTTTCAACGATAAAGTTCTTAAAGGGCTAATTCATTACAAGGTTGAACAGCAAGTGCGAGAGAACACAGCCCTGTCTCACCCCAATTGAGATTGGGAAGGAGGTTGAGGAGCCCGATCGTGTACGCACAACTACGTTGGCTGACGTTTCGATCCCCTGTAGAATGTCAATTAACCCGCTAGGCACTTCACATTTATGCAGGACATTCCACATGGAATCCCGGTGAACACTAACGAAGGCAACTATTGGTTTGCCATGGCCTAGGCGGCGCTCCAGAGAGCACCGTAAAGATTTGATTCAGACACCCACGGTCGCTTCTGAATCGGGATTTCGTATCAGTTGGTTTGGATTCGTAGAGGGGCGCGAACCGCTTCCTAAAATTAACTGTAAGAACCTTGCCTGCTGTAGGTAGCCGAGTGATTTTACGGTAATTGGAACAATCTTGTTTAGGGCCTTCTTTGCACACTGGGACGTACAATGCTATCTTTCAAGTGCTGGGGGAATCGGCGCCTAAGCAAATCTCCGACATGTGTTTTATTACACCAAGGTTTTCGCCATTTAAAGCCTTGATAATTTCATTATCTGGTCCTGTTATGTATTTGTTTCTACCACGTACACTCAACATAACATTTGATTGAAGCCCAAAGCATTGCTGATTTCTTCTGCATATGTTTTTGAAGATTTTAGATTTCGGATTAGCAAGGACGGCTGGTTCGGCCTGGTCAATGACACCTTATGTGGTCACTAGGTATTATAGAGCGCCTGAGATTATTCTTGGCATGGGTTATACAGAGAACGTCGATGTTTGGTCCATTGGTTGTATCTTTGGTGAAATGATCAGAGGGAGTGTCATGTTCCCTGGCACTGACCGTATCCTTTCTCAATTGAATGAAAGTGGTTTCGTTACTATATGAATTATATCTGTGTGCAAGACAGTAGGATCTTTGTTTGGCTGGCTTTCTCCCAGGACTTGAGTGTTGCATATGAATGTTTAAGGCGTCACAAACTTACAGTGGTAGGTGAATTGTGCAATTTATTTTAGAGATAAGTAAGTTGAAACAGATATCTTATATTTAGTAATAGTGACAGGTAACAACTTATCCGAATAAGTGGAGGATTAGACTAATCGTTTGATGATTTTTAGTATTGCTTACGTCCTATAGAATGTTAAATTTAATTTGTCCCTGTAAGAGATGACATCTGTTGCATATCGCTAATGCTATTTGATCACGGTAATGTTATTTCAAATGACTTCGAATAAGATATTGACCAGTGGAATAAGGTAACAGAAGTTCTCGGAACCCCATCGTCTTCATTTTTAGAAAGGTTACAACCATCAGTAAGTGCTACAATTGACTCGTATTGCTAAATATTTTTACGTAACAGTTACATAATGTGGGTATCAGAGAGTTAAATTGTTATCGACTTCCGACTGTACCTTATTTTTACTCTTGCTTTTGGGATGTGGTGTTTTAGCTAAATGTCAGTGCCACATTCTACAACAGTGGCAATGTTGCCAACTCCAAAATTATTGTCCCGTTTTATTTGCATTTACTTGAAATTGTAATTACAGTTAAGAACGACAAATCAGGAAAGTCGGCTTGAACAGATGAAGTGTAGCCAAAACGTGCTGCCCACAAAGTAATTGCAACCGTTATATCGAAAAGCCGCATAAGAATACGAACTTGTTCTGCTAACAAGTGCTAGATTTTTTTCTCAAAAATACTCTGACGGAACAGCTACCACGCTTTAACCTTGAAGAAGTCTCGAAACTCTACACTAAATTGCCTTCTGATCTTTCCCATGAATATTTTTCTGTCGCACAGTCATACTGTCAATGTTTAAGGTGGATAGATTAAGAGCATCCACAAATAGAGAAAACTCAAAGCTGCTTTCAGTAGAACTTGAAGATTTTCTGTATTTAAAGGGATTCAAACAACTCTATATCGTGGTACAGTTGTAATTAACATCTTTACTTATCTGAATGGAATGTATTTTTCAGAAGTTTACAAACATAAAGGGTTCACTTTTTCACAGCCCGCTTGAACTGATTACAAACAAGTGATTACAAACTCATAAACCAAGTAACTGACACAAGGTTACAAACAGAGACTTGGTAAGAGGCTTCGTGAAGAGCTCAGGAATCATTTCTAAACTTGAACAATATGATAAACTAACATTGCCATCTTGCACCTTTTCCCGCCATAATGAAAATGGATATCAATGTGATTGGTTTCTGAATGGTAGACTGGGATTTGAGCAATTGCAATGCATGGTTGGTTTCCTTCAAAGATTGTAGTGGCACTTGTTTGTTGAACATTTATGTCATACAACAATCTGCGCACCCAAGTGACATCATGACAAGCTGAAGTCTGAGCAATATACTCTGCTTCTGCAGTTGATAATGCAACTGATGTCTGCTCCCTGCTCAACCAACTTACTGCGCCTCCTGTAAAAAGGAAAACAAAACCGCTCGTTGATCGTCTGGTGTCTTTACAGACATGAACAGTTCTTTTTTTCACACATAGACTGTTGCTGCACTTTTGGTTTTAAGTGTGATTTGGTAAATGCAAGTTGACTGTTTCCTGGAGAATTTCATTTTTTTGCGAACTCCAGTCCATAGTATGTACCTCCCTCGTAGCAGAGCTGGCAACCGCCTCGGATTACGTTTTAGCTTTAAAGACCGCAATGATGGCATTTGGTTCGTTGTTTTAAGGGGAGTACCTTGGAGACTTGATTTGCCTTGAATGCAGAGTCAACTTATCATTGACATGTTGGTATTGTAGAATGATTCAGGACCGAGAATATTTTTGGGTTAGTACGATTTGTTGGTTTTTAGTTGCACGTTAGTCCTCGTTAATGGTTAGTTCTCTTTTTACTGTAGGTAAGGATGTATTGTAATAACAGACCAAAGCACAAGGGACACACAGTAGAGGAGCTGTTTGCTGATGATTTATTTCCACCTGGTAGTAGACAAAAAAGTAAGACTTATTTGTATTCATACTCTGATGATATCTTTGAGATTGATACGGCTATGACACATCGATAAAATCTGCGTGTGAAAAATAGTACTGAATTTTACACTTAGACTTGTTCTATTTACGTGTAAACATGCAGAATATGGAAGTAAAATTTTTTAGACATTCCAATCAGACCTTTCACCTACATTGGCCGCATGTCACGTCGTACGTTCAGCTGACTGAATGTAAATGTATAACAAACATTCACATAGAAACGTATCCTTTATCACATTAGTTTCCTTTATTACAATACCATAGCATTGTTGTTGATATGGCTCTTGAGTTACAGCTTTTAGTAAATAAGACTGTTTTACTTCTGCACGCAAATGTCTTATTCTGGTGGAAGGTCCTCTCCTGTGTAAGGTCTCTTTAGGGTAAAGCGAGTTACATTCATTTACTCAAAAAGTACAAATATATGGATGAATATGATTTTTGATGTTATTTTTACGGGAACGTCACTCTGCTTCGACTTTTAAACTCAAAGGCTTACGTGTGCGCTTCGTACGTTATGCAAATGGCCTGTTGAGTCATACAGTCTAGCGTAGCTCACAAAGAACTTTTGTGCTAACAAGCTGGAATTTCGACATTACCAAGTTCAGAGACGTTTTGCCATTATTTTTACGTTTACGTTAAGTAACCAACGTTGCAGCGTAAAGCTGCAATGCTTGTGTAAGTTATATTTTACGCACAAACATGGAAAACAAAGAGGGGGACAATGTTTATTTAAGACCTCGAAATACAAAATGAAATCATAGAGCTTTCGCAAGAAAAATATAAAAACCACCACTCCGTTTTAAAACGATCAAGTGGATCAAGAAGGAAAATTATTTGAAACAGAACTGTGGGAATGCACTGGCAACCTTACATAGGAAGTTAATAGTAATTACCGATCGGCTAACTTGTATTGTTTTAGAGTTGTAATGAATTGGTTCAGCGACTCTAGTTGACATATCGAAAGAAGACGGTAAAAATCACGTGACCATGATCTCGTTTTACTGCACAAGAAATGTCTTGTGTTATTGTGCTATGTATAGAAAAATGCTGCAGATGGAATTTAACCGCTAAGTCGGACCATATCCCAAATGTTACATAGCTGACATCTGTTGGCTGGAAGGGGAAGCTCTTCAGAAAGTCGTTACAGCACGACAGTGTACTAAGATTTTGTCATCATTGGTGAAGGACCTTTCTTCTCCATTGTTACAGCAAAGGTTTTAACTGGAATGTGGTGCTATTGTAACACCCAGAGACGTGCAAGTAGCGCAAAAAATATTCTGCGTTACAATGTTAAATCATAACGAGTTTTGAAGCTACACCCTTATATTCTTTGTGAAAATTTTTGCCTAACCGTAATAAACTGACAGTAGTATATGACTTTTCATTGCAGTTAGTCAAGCACGTGACTTGTTGTCAAGGATGCTTGTTATTGATCCACACAAAAGGATCAGTGTTAAAGATGCCTTACTTCACCCTTACGTGTACGTCTGGTACGACAGCGGGGAGGTCGAAGCGGTATGTAATCACGACTTTTTACTGATTTCTTTTTAAGTGCAGGCGAGATAGGAGGGAATTTAGAAGTGGCCGATTGATTGCTTTTTTTCAAGTTTTATTTGAAGTTGACAAATCTTTGGCTCCAATGGCCATTTATGTTACGAGAGCTGTGGCTCTCCCCCAGCCCCACAGATTCATATACACATTATTTTCTTTCATTTTGATCTAGGATCAGTTTGTCTCCAGGTAACAAGAGGGGCGCTTCTTAATATATAATATTACATGGGAAAATAAGGCTGCGTGTGTAATCAAGCCTTCTGACTTTAATTAGAATGTAATCAAACGTGATTATTATAAAGCCTACTTGCTGCATAAGGTCTGCGCGACAAAAAACTTGTAAAATCTGAAAATCATCGCCAGGATGGATTTTCGAGAGCAAATTTTATACTACGAAAACCCTAAGCAGAAACGCTTTCAGAACTCCTAAACTAGAATTTTAAACCTGTGACCGTACCACACATTTTGACGAGAAGGTTCCATCCGCTTATTTTCCACCTACAAGTCCTTTGTCTCTTAAATATTGTTATTGATACAATATACCCACGATAGAACATTGTTGTGAGTTTTAAAACTGTTCTCAAATTGACGTTAGTAATTGTGTTGTTGTTGCTTCCCACAGACTACAAGTTAAGCGTTCCATAAAATGACTGTGTAGTCTTGCACATGCAGGTACCTTATTTGTGCTTTGGTCTGCTTGGCTTTGTATATAGTCCATATAGCCCTGTGAAACTGAGGGTACTTATATGATTTCGTTTCTCTTTTCCTTTGTAGCCAGCGCCAATGCAATACGATCATTCTGTTGATGAAGCTGAACATTCGGTTGAAGAGTGGAAAAGTGAGTGTTTGAGACCCATTTTAAATGTTGCTGTACTCAGGTGCCGAATAGGTAAAATTGTTAAGGCGTCATGGTGGTGTAGGGTCCAAACGATTAGATCAGTCAGAGTTAAAACTTGAACAAGAATCTTTGGATTCAACTTGCCCTTCACTTAGTACAACGCTGCATGGCATGATTTTATTTGTTGTAGACCTCTTCCAGAGGCTTTTTAATGTTTGCAAACATTACAGGCTTGAATGTTAGCAGGAGCTGACGAATTATACTATCAATTAATCCATCCATTTATCAATCCATTTTATGCCTATCCGTCCATGTACCCGTCCATCCATGTTGACTGAACTTGCCGGTTTTTTGTATTATAAAGTGTGATTGTTCATTCTTTTTGTTTTCTTTTATTTGAAAGGTCTCATTTATAATGAAGTTTTAACCTTCCAACAAACAAGCGACGAAAAGTTGGTCTGTAAAATGCACAATGGAGAAATTCAGAATACAAAAACAGGTAACGGTATGTGATGGACTTTATGCTCACTCTGACTACACTTGTTTTTTTTCTGTGAGTATTGCTTTATTATTGGTATAGTAATTTATTATTTGATGTACAATGTGTCGTGTTGCCCTTTTGACAATTCATGTTGATGGAAAAAGGCTTAGATGCTCCGTTTCATTAAAAGAACCTTTCTTGTAGCAACAGCCACCAAGTCCGAAGCGATATATTATTTGGAAATTTACCACCCGTTTTGAGATCAGAACCATGCACGTAGAGTTTTCGACCAACAAAGTTCTAGTGCTGCAAAAATATATCCATTCTTGTTTATTTTAAAAAGTCTATTAATTATTTATTATTATGGCCCCCCGGGAACAGTTAGAAGTTTCTTAGCCTTTTAAACGTATGGTTTGTAAGCACCAACAATTTGTTGCCATAAACTACCTTTGTTGCGTAGTATACAATTGCGATGATGTGGGGAAAAACGGATATCGACGCGAAACCACGAAAATGTTCATATGTAAATTATTGAAGACGTCTTAATCTTGGCGAGCTATTGCAGACGTCGAACTCTTTTTCGTCGCACTTGGCCTAATTAGCCTTTTTGTTTGGGGATGCTTGTCTGGTTGACTACTGAATGATAAAGCTGTAGATGTTTCATTGATTGATGTTTGCCCTACTTTGAAATTTGTTTCTTCTTGATCTATAGAACACTTTTTGATGTTTTTTTTTGTAGGATCAGGCAGATGACATCAACAAGTGCCCAAACTTCGTCTTTCTGGACCCGGTTTTTTGCAAGAGGTTCTCTGAAAAAAAGTTTACAGTGACCGCATATCTTTGAATTTATAAATTGGAATTATATATATAAATACTTTTGTACAGTTTTGTTCTTGATTGTTTTCATTGCTGCGCTGTTTTTTTATTTCTGTGTATTAGTCTGTAGAAAGTAATGGAGGCCATGAGTTAGAAGTAGAGGAGAAAGATTGGTCACGTGCTCATGGAGGAATTGAAGAGGCGGGTCCTATTGTTTTTTGTACCATCAGCCTTTACAAACGTTCTTTTGATATTTGATGGATCTAGGTGTAGACACGGAGTTTTACCTACTATGACTTATTCAACACAATGACCCATCCAAGCTATCGATGATAGTGTGTTTTGAAATGTTACTTTCTATCTGCCACACTTGAAACGTAACTTTCGAAATACTACTTTGGCCATGACTGCACGTAAAGATCGGAGGAAATGTGATAGACTTGCTGCTAAGAGGTCGCTTAATTAAGTCTAAATATTGACTTGAAAATGAGCAAAATCATTATTGCCAATGGAATTTTGTATTTCCCAATCTGCACAGAGAGATTTTTCCAAGTTGGTATGGCCTCATCACCGCCCTCCGGACAGCTGTGGATTTCGTTAAGTTTGGCTTGTCTGCCACAAATCTGGCCGTGAATGTGATTGTGTATAAAGGAAGACAATAGATCGTGTATAATAGTGTACGTACCAACCAATAAACCTGTACGGTGGAGCCGTCTGGAATGATTCTTCACTATCATTCGCAATTGTTTTAAGAGGAAGTGAAGAATACTGAGCCCTGCTACTGATTAACCGCCAGATCTATGTTATGCTTTGTTGGTTATGTCTAGGATTGTTTATTGTAGGAGGAATTAAAGATGTCACGACATACTTGGTTAAAGGAAGCCACGTTTGACTACTACCTTAAGAATTTACCTCGGTTTTGCACATTTGTATGTTCTTGGTATTGATTTTCAAATGTCAATCTGTTCTACCAGATGAATGGCCCTGTTGCTGCGAAATATTTACTGAAGGGTATTACGATGATCTATCAGTCTAGCGGTACTGAAATGGGCCTGGTGTTTCGAAATACTAAAAGCATTTAAGGACACAATTTGTTGACTTGTGTCATTAGTGAGACACTAAGGCATTTGTTTTTAAACCTCGATGCGAGAAAAACTGAATTGTGTAAAAACTTGATGTAGTTGATTTGAATGGCTTGAGAGAAGTTTTATATCTTTTTTCCAGCGTCACTACGTAAGCTTACCTTGGTTAGGGTTACCGTTTTAGGACCTAGTGATGTGTGCTTTTGTTAAGTGTATGCCACAAGTAAATGAGTAACAGCAGTGTAGCACATCCGACAACATTTTACTATTGTTTGAATAGTCTGATTTAGTGTCGTTAAGTACATGCTGTTTAGTACATGGTTTTCAAGACAACGAGTGGAGTTTTGAATAAAGAGATAAGCTTTCGGATTATGACTGCCTTTAGACCTTAACAACATTTGCACTTTTAACATCAGTGACCCATATGCGTAATAAGATTTTAGTAGAAAATAAAACGGCTATTTTTACTTTAAAATTATGCCAGAACCACATGACTACCGCTGAAGATTATCCAATGGCTCTACTGAGTTTGAGCAAAATATGAAACATGTATTTCGATTGAATAAATGTGGGATCATCTTTTGGATGGCATTCTGCGGTGAAATGTGCCATACAGGAGTGGAGCAAATGCTGAGTTTGTTGATACGTGACAAATATGTATGTAAGGTATGTTGGTGATCGACCCATTGCCGTTTGTTGTCTGCAGATGAATTGCCATAAAACAGCGACTTAACTAGTTTAATGACACTTAGTGAGTAGATATAACCCCAGGAACTGTAAAACGTAAAATGTAAATGTTTATAAACGTTTAGTTGATTATTGTTTAACAGTTAATCAAGGTAATTGTTGGTGTTGGATAAGAGACCAAGTCAAAGAACCTTACCTCACCATAGATTTTTACGAAACCGTAAGTCACCTTCGTAATGAACTCAGATAGTTACCTTGTATCGGTTATATTTGTTACCTACGTTTCAGCCTCCTGTGAAGATCTGGGTCGTTGGAATTGTATTTGTTATTGATGATTGGAGTGGTTGTTAAATGTTCCAGTGTCTGATAAATATATCAGCAACAAAATTTGTTCGTTTTGTCGTTTTGTTTTAGTTTTAACTTTCCTTGCAATGTCAGGCATATACATAGCAGAAACCACTGTTATTCGAATGTTTTGCTTTGAGGTTGTACCTTTGTATCGTGCTAAGAACAGTGGCAAAGCTAGCCCAGGAAAGGTGGTCCTGCTCAACAGAATGAAATACTGCGAAAACGACACCCTAAATTAAACCTACATACTTAAAACTTATTTGCCACTTCTTTGTGAAGTAAAGTTCCTGTGAGGCACATTAACAACGTCATCCGCATGCATTTCATCTGTTTGCACTCAATGCTATGTGAATGCCACTTTAACTGTCATTTTTTCTTCCCAATGAAAGACAACTTTCTGACAAAACTATTCATTCAGTTTGGTTCAAATTTAAAGACAAATACGGACTCGAGTCCTTATTGTCTTGTTAAACGTTAATGATAATAATAATAATAATAATAATAATAATAATAATAATAATAGCTGGATCTTAGAGTGCCATGAGATGTATGGTATTGCTGGGAACATCAGGGGTTTTATTGAAGAGAGTATGAAAAGATGGAAACTTCTTTTGACTTCAAATGGAACGGATCTATGTGAGGTGGATGTCAA
>JANTCA010019040.1:0-24424 GCA_024741275.1 Chironex yamaguchii
GTTGCCACGCGAATGGGTATAGCTGTACAAATAAGGCAATCATTACTTTCCTTTTGACTCGACAAGGTGAGTGTTCTCGCTTAAGCCGAAACACAGAAAAATTAATAAATTTCCTCTTACCCACCGCTGGGTTTCGTCTCGTGATACCAAGTACTTTGAATGTCCTTCACCAAACCTTTGTGCCACCAAACACACATACCTATTGTATTTATAGATAGTGTCAGAACTTGAACAAATTATTACAATTGCTTACAAATATTCAGTTGTTTATATGTACACTCGACCATTTTGCTCGTATATCCTATTATTCGCTTATTTCTTTTCGCCTTCTAAAGTTTATTCTTATTAATTCCTTTTCTTGTCATACAAGATGGGACAGAACTTCTAGACAAAGAGACATTTGAGAATTTCTACGGCAGTGAATATTCATTTGTCACTACGCTAAGCGATGGCACCGATAAACAGTTGGTCCCACATGGCGCGGATCGACCTGTTCTTGCTTCGGAGAGAAAACTCTTTGCGGATAATGCACGCAAGGCGCGAATGTTGGAAAGTGTTGACCAGGTACGCCAATTAAAGAGGGTTCGTTTACAGTATGCATGGGAAAGATTGTAACATGATTCTCTTACGAAGTTGATATCTTGGTAGTATTCCGATATTACTGCATTGCATGTTGACCTTTAGTAAAAAATGTTTTTGAAGTATTGTTAAGTTTTTGCCTGTGATTATATTTCCTCCCGTATGACTAATAGAAAGAAGCAAGAGAAGATCAAAGCGTATCTTCAAAAGCTAACCAAACATATCTTGATGAAGCTATTACCAATTTTATAGAAGAGGCTTGTTTTCGCTGCTCGTGTTTAATGATTTTGAATTTCACCCTTTGTGTGACACACAGGAACTCATCCTTTATTGTCTTTAGCTACATGGTCGTGCAACTTTAAATTCCATAGACTCGATCACTTTATTTCTTGTCAGAGGCCAAAAAATGTGAGTCTGCATCAAAAGCAAAATCATCAGATCATCAGTTATGCACAACTTGTGGTTTCCTGATTATTGCGGAGTGTCGTATCGGTAGACCTTCCCCAGGTGTACGACAGGACACATTTGTTATGTGTACGCTGGATATATGTAGAATTATTGTAGAACTATCTCTTGTTGAGCATTGCAGAAAAGTTTGAGAAATGATGAAGATTTATCTTTAAAGATATCATGACCTTGAAGTGTGTCTTTTGACCCGTTGCTGAGATTGTATCGTACATTTTGGGTACATGTGTGCCGAGTTAATCCGATTCAATCTTTTTATTTCCAGCTGAAAGCAATCAGAGATGGACTAACAAGCGTAGTGCCCCATGCCGTATTGTCCTGTCTTACATGGCAAGATCTTGAACGAGCGATCTGTGGTGAAAGAGAGATCGCTATAACTGAGCTTAAAGCAAACTGTAAGTATCACCTCCTTGCTCAATGCAAGATATTGCAGAACTAAAGTTTGACCACTCAATTTTTTGAACTAATGGGACCCTATGATATAGTCCAAAGCAAGCATCAGCGGGAGCTACTATAAGGGATGCCCATTGGTTTCCATCATTGGTTGTTTCATGCAGTAACTAACATACCGGCCACCTTATCATAATTATTATCAGGTCAAAATTAACGTATTTTTGAAAATAAATTGCAAAATTTTGCATTATTTTTTACTGAACTGCGTTTGAAATTGATGCGACTTTAGGAATGAGAGATAGTAACAGTAACATATTCAACATAATTTCATCTCTTTTTAACTCAATTCTAATTACCAAGACAAATTTGCTTGCGTGATATAGTTATTTTCAATATCTGTAGGGACTAGTATACAATATTCGATTTTGCTTCGTTTTCTAAAAAAATTGAGTCAAAAGTATTACCTTTTAAACCAGGAGGACTCAAGTGATATTTTTGTGGAATTGCAAGGGAAAAGCATGAAAAGAGATGCAAATGTTAAAGTATAAATTATGTCGAGCCGGTAAGGTTATTCGGAGTTTAAAGAATACACCTGAAGAATTCCTTGCATTCTGTCGCAAGTCTAAGGCCTGTAGGTCAAAAACGTTTCACGAAAAATACTGATAGTTTCCCCAATATGCCCCAACATTGCCCCTAATGTTTTGACATTTACTTTATTCCATTTTCCCTGTTTAGGTCGTTACGGTGATGATCTTACAGCAAAATGTAAGCGGGTGAATCATATGTGGGCAGCTCTAACGCGTTTTTCGAACGAAGAAAGAAGTCGTTTCCTTCGATTTATCACCGGTCGACGGCGACTTCCTTCACCTTTTATCGTTTCAAGATCATCAAGTGATCAAGACACGTTGCCAAGTGCCAGCACGTGTGGGAGTAGTCTCTTCCTACCGAATTACACCGATGACAAGATCGCCGAAGAAAGGTTAAGGTAAGTTAATTTCGTTGCTCCGTCGCAACAAAAGTTATCATCAGTGCCTGCCCTAAGTTGTAGCTCCATGTCATGTCCGTAGACCTGTAATGTTTGGCGGCAGAACCGTAAAGCCTCTGCGATGTAGTTTACTCCACATCAAAACATGACTGTGCCAACTCGTCAATATAGAATAGCTTCAGTCGACATCTTTTTGTTGTTGTCAACGTGTGCTATAATTTATTTCTTGTGATAGTAGGAGGTTGATTTAATGGCAATAGCCAAGTTGAAAATTCAATTACCTAATTTAAGAAAGCATTTCATGTCGATTGTTATAAGGTGGCATCTCTACAAAGCAGGCATATCCATATGATGGCTACTGCCTGTGTGCACAGAATGATTTTTGATACATTCATGTACAGTGGTTAAGCCATAAAACTACAGTCTTCCTTGCGCGAAATGATGTTACTCTTTGTAAATTGGAAAGGAAGTTTGTAAAATAGTGTAAAAAATAGAACTTACGATGCGAAGGAGTTTTAAAAAGCTCTTAAAAGAGAAATCGCCCACGTTTTTATTGCTTTTACTATATTGTTTCCATTCGATTTGGACTTCAGTATCAATCTTGTCATTCTCAGTTATTCATTTCAAAATTTTTGTTTCATTTCCTTTTCCTTGTGTTTGTCAAATTACAATATCCCAAGGTATCTGCAGGCATCCTTCTCTACTTACATAATCGTCTATCATTTGTCGACAGTCTACCGTCTGTATTGCTTAATTTTCGTCTTATTATTACTGCTATTACTATTTGTTATTATTATTATTACCATCATCATTATTATTGTTATCATTATTGTTGGTATGATCATCGTCATTATTGTTATTATTACTATTATTATTGTTGCTATTATTATTATTATCATCATCATCATCATTATCATTATTATTATTATTATTATTATTATTATTAGTAGTAGTAGTAGTAGTAGTAGTAGTAGTAGTAGTAGTAGTAGTAGTAGTAGTAGTAGTAGTAGTAGTAGTGGTATCAGTAGTGGTATCAGTATCGGTATTAGTATGATTATTATTATCATCTCTGTCATTATCATTATCATAATTATTGGTAGTATGTTTATTTATTGGTAGTAGTGGTGTTGGTATCATAATCCTGTTTTTATTCTTATCTCCCGTGTAGATATGCGGTTTATCACTGTGTAGCAATCGATACAGATACAAATCCATGGTAATGTACGGCCAAAACCTGCCCTTGATGAAATTTTGAGATTTCAGTAGTTTGACGATGCTTCTTAAGAAGGAGACTTCGACAGCGTTTATGGATAGAAGTAATGTTTTAAATTGAATATGATTTGCATACGTACTCGTTGAATGCTTGGTTTTCGATGTCATAAAAATCGCTCCTCTCGTATACGTTGTTTTTATTAATGGTATGGATTGAGTTCATATCTACCAAAAGTCAATTGAATACAGTGAAGCGACTTCTAAAGTAAGCCTTACTGTTTTCCTCTTGAGGACGTTGGACATCTCAAACTTTTTATGGCGTAATTTTGCTTCCTTGTTCTATTTTTGACTGTGGTGACATCACACATTGGTGATAGCTATAGGAGAGCAAGAGGGGTGTGGTTTGCCTATTAATGACATTGTGAGTATAAAGTGGATATTTTCAACAACAGAAATGCTGATTTTGTCAACGTTTATATATATGGTAGTCCCAGACTCATCACTTAGACCCCACCTCCATGTTCCATACAGCAGAGTTTGTTCATAAGCGTTATAATGTATTAGGTGTCTCGAGCATAGAAAACACTTTCTCCACTTTGGTTCATGGCTCAGGTGGCATAGCCTCCATTCATATGACATCATGTGACGAAACTAACCGCGATCATCAATAATCCATAATGAACTTAAAAACCCTGCCATCTGTCACACCCAGTCTCACCAATAGTACAAAATGTGAACACGCTTAAACCCTGCTAGTATGACCAACTGAACGCCGTCGATTTATTCCGTGTTCGTTTTGTACGATGCCGTAAGAATTAGTCACTTGCTTTTCCTTGCTATCATTCTGACGGAAAATACAAGACATATGGTCAACGCTTGCTCCCCTTATTGATGCTTCATGCAGCATCATATGGAATATCGGTGATTCTAGGCCCGTCACGAAGCTGGCCCTCTAAGAGAGGTGGGGCAGTTATATATAAATATCAATTATATATTAAATATCAGAGGGGGGGGGAGGTCACAATTTTCATCATTCTCTGGAAATAATCCTAAAAGTGGTATCCATCCAATTTTATATTACATTTGGTTACATCAACACAAAAATGGCAAAATTCAACTGAAAGTGGCATTGTATAATCTAAATTCTTACTGGGACACAAGTAAATTACCGTTAAGCCATTGGTTTAAAGTCGTAAGACGTTTGTTCACTGAATGGCACCCAACAAGAGGTCCAACGTTTTAGGTTTCCCATGCATTATGATAAACTAAAGGGAAAAATGTATATAACGATAAGAATGTCAGGTTGGGCGAAACCCGCTAGTGATTTCTATCAGGGGGCGGCGCCCCCTTTCCCTCTTCACACCCCTCACCTTCGTGAGCGTTCTAAGCTCGCGAGCTACGATAAAGTCAAACGGTAGTCACGTAGTTCATCGTTACTATAGGTCTTACCCATCTTGAGTTACAAAAGGACGGCCAATGGAAACATATTTGCATTCGAATGAGCTACTATGCAATGCCATATATTCTGTGTTCACAACTGACGATTAAGATAGTGTAGTCACCTGAATATGCATTGGTGTTAGTCTTACTAAGTTTAAACTAGGTTTTAAAATCTATTAATACTGAATGGCTAATCGATCTGAAGAGCTTGCAGATGCTGTTTTTGGAACTATTTGTTGATGGTGCGAGGTGCAACTTTTCTCTTATTCTGTTATGATTATGTCTTAATGTGTAATAATGTGACCTGGAGAGGGGGGTGCTGACGTCATTTCAGGTCGGTGCCCTTGAAAGCTGCCCCTGAAATACGAGAATAAGGTGTAGGTGATAGAAAGAATGACACAGCTACCAAGGTTCCTAATCCGGAAGCAAAATGACTACACCGAGGATTTGTATCAAACAATGCATGTTTGGGACGATTTTGTTCATAAATTTCATGGAAGTTGCTTGGAAACATACTAAGTTGATATCCTGTAACATTGTTTCAGATACATTAGATCGAAGAATCCTCGCGCAGCATTTTTGAGGAAAATTTTCACTTTTTAGTTATTCCAAGCATAGGAAATCCTAGTTACGGTCCCCATTTCTCTCACGGACCATGTCGGGTAGTGAATGAAAATGTCACTCTTGTCGGATTTTGCACTAATCACATATTACGTTCAAGCAGAAAAGTACTTAGTTATATGTAGTCAACCTAACAGGTCTCCCTTACAAGAATGAAATTGTACAAATTGGTGCGAGAAACCAAGATTTAGTCGAGAGGATGGTTTGGTAGTGCGATACCAAGGCTTCAGTTGTAAACGAAGGCACCCTGTAATCGCTTCTTTAGTCAACTCCAAAGGAGGTGAGTGATAGTACAGAGAAACGAAAAGAGGCATGTGTATGTTTTGGTGGTATGGCAGGAGATGGCAGTTATTTTTCAATGTAATTTTTAGGTATGTACTTCTGGGTATACCCGAGTGCCAGTATCTGTACGTATTATATATACTATTATAAGTTGTGTGCTTCTGAAATTTGTTTCTAATATCTGGGTTTTCCCCCTTCCTTCGCCGCTCATTTCTCTTTGCCATTCGCCACCTCTTCCTCACCCCTTGCCACTTCTTCCTCGGCCCTTTCCACCTCTTTCTCGGCCCTTGCCACCTCTTTCTCGGCACTTGCCACCTCGCCACCTATTTATCGGCCCTTGCCACCTCGCCACCTATTTATCGGCCCTTGCCACCTCTTCCTCGCCTTTCGCCACTTCTTCCTCGCCTTTCGTATCCTTTTCAGTACTTGTCAAACATTACATTATAGAAAATCTTTTGCTTATCGTAAAGGTATGACAGCTGACATGTTCGTGCAAGAAATAAGGCTGCAAGATCGCAAGGCATTTTCTAAAACTATAGTAAGCGGCAGGATGTGTTTGTCAGCTGCTTTCGTGCCTCTTAAAAGGCATCGGTAGCGATAGCAAACGTGTATGGGCAATATGCGCTGTCATAAGGCATCTGCAAAGCAGCCTGATGAATAAGAACCCCTTTTTGCTTCGTTCTCTTCGTTCTCAGTACGTTCCTACTCGTTTAGGCTACTGCTCTCGGCAACTATTATTCCGCTCCACAAGTGCAGTCATTCTCGTGATCGAATTTTTTTTAAATTAGTGATGAAGTGAAAGGTACTGAAATCAGAGAGATCAAGTACTATGTGATTAAAAAGGTTGCCTTAGAATGTGTCGCTTTTCATTATTACAACCTGACGACTTCACCATTTGTTAAGTGAATACCCAGGATTTTGCTGTGGAAGCCCAATAACCAATTGGATTCTTTTGGTCTTTTCAAGAGCTGTATGTAAGACTGACTATGAAGTCATCCAAAATAAGCGATGCAGCAAATGTACTCAAACCAAAAATATTTGATTACATATGTGTTAACAGTACACTTGGTCAAACTGACTATCTTAAAAACTCTCTATGCCCTCCCCATTTCGTATCACAGAGATGACGTAAAAGGAAACGCGAATAACAAGTGATAACATCTCATTTATATTCGTGATTTGATGGTCGCTAATGGGGAAGCCGACCTTCAGGGAATGCTTGCAGATCCGCCGTCTTCTTTAGGGCTGTCGGAAGGGGCCCAGCATTCTTCCTGGCGTGTCTTTTCGCGGGCCTTTAGCAATAGTGCCATTGCTCCGTGGTCTGCACGAGGAACCAGCACTGCATAACAACGGTCCCACAACCTCCAGGTCTTTCGCTGGCGTTGGCGTCAGATTTGGGTTCCAAGCTTCAATTTTAAGTCATAACTTTGCGTCTGTCCGCATTTTTCATATATTTGTTTGTTCGGTGTCTACGTTGCTGCTTTCCCTTCCAATAAATTCAGACTTGCCCGGCCTTGCATTCTGTGATATTTCTTATCCTACTCTCACTTTGAGTAGAGACTTAAGTCTCCATAGCTTAGCACATTTGATTACGATCCATCTGCTATATCCAACATATCCTTACATGCAAAGCTATGATCCTGAAAACACCGAATTCTCCTCATTAGAACCGACTCTTAAACCTACTTCAAAATTTTTCCCTCGTCTTTCTGTCGATAACTGGGATATGTCTGTCGTTCAAATTCCTTCGCCATTGGCTGGAAACGCAGCATTTTCTGATGCTTATTGTTTTCTAAAAGATCCAAGCGTAGTGAGCAGTGTTAACAACCAGGCCTCAATATCTTTTATGGCCTTTCATTGCACCGTAGCTGTCACGAACAAAGACCACCTGGTCATGTTCCGTTCGATCACGGAACTTCATGCAAATGAGTCAATCGAAGACAGGTCGAAAATAATTTAGCCTGTGTAAAGAATACTTTTTGTTTTCCCCCTTAATAGCAACATATAAAAGTAACGAGTATCAGAATTGAACCTCTCCTTCATGGCGTCTTTGGGGAAATACGCGGAGTTACGGACACCAAAATAACAGCTGCAATTAAGCAATCATAATTTTAATAGATTTGAGGTGCCACAGAGTTGTCTACGTAGGATATAAATAATACATCTCATTGTCTCCACTCAAAGTTTACAACACTTACTATGCAAATCGCAATAACTGACGCCTCTAAAACAGAATATCACGTTGTGACGTCTATTTACAGTTTACATTTTACGCTCTGAGCACATTATGAGCAATGATATGTACAGGTGAAAAGACTGCCACTTCAAAAGCGACCTCCACCATATCTGTAAAAAAATGAGAAAATATGAGATAAGTTAATTAAATGGACCGAGCATCGGGTACGGTTAAAAAATAACATTTCTGCAAGCGGATCTTGTTAGCTTAGAGCCACAACCTGTTAAAGTTATCTGAGGTGACTACAAAGCTCACGTGTTAATATAAAAGCCATAGCATATGGCTGGTTGCTTTAATTTTTAATTCCCATATATTAATTGATTTTAGATATTCACAATACGGAAACTCTCGGTTTCATCTCTTGTCCATCGCGTGCAAGTGACGTGGCACAAATTTTTCATTGAACGACTTGCATATATGGCCTATGTACTATCCATTCCCCATTCTGTCGCATAACTAAGGCTTTGTAGGTCAAAAATTCGCGTTTGAATCGTTATCTTCTTCAAAAAGATGGTAGAGTTAAATTTTTTATACTTTATTAATCATATACAAGTCACACGGTACTACTTTTTGTGAATCAGGCTTACATCCACAGCGACCTCCTGTCAAACAGCCAATGTTGCAAAATAAATTGATGCCTTATAGACACTAAACACGGCGCTTGAAACGTTGAAAGCGTATACACCAATAGTCATACACCCTAATACAGGACTGGACTCCCACACTTTATTGGCTAAAAGTCTTCCGACTTTTCCTGTACAGCTGTCGAGGTCAATAGGAAAAGCTTCAGGCTTCCAGTCGCGAGCCAACAGTTCGGCGCTTGAGTGGTTAATTCTGCCGATCTGTAGCCAGTCTTCTGCCGATGTAATATGCTTCTACCAATCTCTTACACAGAATCTCCTCCTATCAATGGATTGCTGGCTCTTCATTTGACAGTGAAGCCTGACATCATCAGACCAGGCGGTGACTTTCTGGTCTATATAGTTTGAATTTTCTACGGATCTTAACGTTGAATTATTTTGGTTCATATGATCTTACAAATCTCTGCAAGACCGGGTCCAAAGTAACTTTCATCTTTTATGAATAACATTTTCTGTATCCAAAAAATATCCAAGCTTTGCAACCAAATGTAAAGTCCGCTTGGAAGAGCGTATTTAGGATTTTAAGTTTCATCACTGATCAATGTTTATCCGGGGATCAGTTAATCAAAACTGGGTGTTGGAATGGGTAACGATTTGAGTTTTTATACATAAATGATAGACGGTTACCTCAAAAAAAGGTTGGTGATCTGATAATCTCAACATGTTGCAAATCATACCTAGAACGCTAACCACTACTCATAGATACCTTGGCCAAAGGTTCTGTTGATTCTATCATTATCTTCTCAGTGGACTCTAAAGCATGGGTGTGTTCAAAATTATGGGCTTGCGGGAGGAGGGGGTATGTAATACAAACAATGCAGTCCCATAGAATATTGAAGGGTTAAATGAAGCTAACTGCGTGTACTAATCTTTGCATTTCTATATCAAATGGTACGATGAGAATACTTACTTCAAATGATTTTCATCTATAGAAGTTGTAGTTAATTTACTTAAAAATAATAAGCCTTTGTAGTTCTGGGATGGTACTAAATATAGATACGACAGAGGAGTTCCCTCTCACCTTAATTAACAACTTCGACAAAATACCAATTATCTAGTACGCTTACAGAAAATCAATTAACATCAACTTAAATCGATTGAAGAAATAAATTTATATTTCTTTAGATACACCTTGTACTAAGAGCTGTTCATATTTTACTAGTAACAGTTTCCAGTAACTACGTGGAAAATGTCTTGCACATAAATAGATTGCTCTTGACACAGATTCGTATGATAACCTGATAAAACATTGTCATAAGCATTGTGTAGTATATACATGAAATATTAAACGGCATTCAACATCCATAAAAGTTATTCAGGGTGGCCGTCTTAACGCCGATTGTCACAAGCCAACAACACCCGTTTCAATTGTACAACGTCAGAATTAATATTAAATGCGCCACTATCATATATACGTTCATTGTTCATTGCAGTTTGCCAATTTTATTTCTAATCCAAGCATTAACATCGAAATCGATTAGCATTGCAATTGCGCCATGGATTACGCTGAAATGATTGACCTGCTTGCTACAAGCGTGCTTCCAACACTAACGACGCCAAAGCCTTAGGACGACTCATTAGTTATCAACACCCGCCGTACACAACCACCGCAATATAAATTTCATTGACACTGTCAAGCTGATGTGGTTAAGGTTATTATGCCAGCAACAAGGAAATACTAAACAGTAACTTATAAAATAACATCTGCTAAAATTGCACAAGCCTTAAAGGCCATCTATCGCGCTGTTATATGAATTTGAAGAACCAAGATAGACTGTTTGTCTTTGATTCTTCCTCAAACACAGATTTTGCGGAGATATAAAGGCTATGGATCTTGTAGGTCAAAAATTCCTAGATGCATCATTTCCGCTTCAAAATGGCAGTAAATATACTACTTCCAAATTCTACTTGCTGTATACTAGGCGCAGGCTATTCGTTGTCCTACCCACAGACTATTCATTGTCGAGGATAAATTACATTTGACGTCACTGACAAAGAATATTGAAATGTTATAAAAATAATCCACAACACCATCCAGAAAAATTCCACCTCTAAAACACCAACCACACTATCTGGCACACAATCGTACTATAAACCACATTGTAAAACGTTACCATTTTTATACACTACGTCATCCATCACAGGGCCCATGGGCACTGTGTATAGTCACCACAACTACCAATGTACAACAACAAACTTGGTGTACGTCATCAAGTGCACTAAATGTGACCTTCTGTATGTAGGAGAAACAAAGCGCTCATTTTCCGAGCACTTCCGTGAACACCTTGGTGACAAACGCCATCATCGTGATATACTGGTAGCATCACATTTTAGCCATGGCAACCATGATATCTTCACCGACCATAAGTGCACTTATTTGTTTACCGTAGTTATTCCTTTTCTCCGTGTCTTCCCAAAAACCTATTCTTGTCTTTGCTATTGTCCTTTGTCTTTGTTGCACAAATAAGGCAGAGTAGGTCGAAAACTCGCGGATGGATCGTTATTTTCAAAATGGCGGTAAAAGTCACACTTTTTCGACTTGGTTATGCGAGCCAATCAACGGCGAGACGAATTTGCTTTAAACTTTATTATTTTGGATGGTAGGTAATAATAATAGATTTATATTTAGTTTCAGGGCATCCGATTACGCGAGTGGATGATCGGGGCTCATTGAATACATAATAGTCTTTCGACCTTTCATTTTGAGTCAGTAGGAAAGATGTCAAATTTGAAGTTGCGTAACCCTGGCTGGACGTTCCGGTAGTTACAGTTATAGCTTTACTTTGCAGATCATGAATGTGTATTGTCATTCACATTAACGATTAAGTTGGCTATGACAAACCGGGGCAATGTTATTAAGTGTTGGAGATAAACAAGCCTTACCCTTAAGAGCTGTTAAGGCATCGATAGAGCAATCAGAAATCACTGTGTTGTCACTTTAGAAGTTTCAGAGCTTTACTTACTTCGTAGTCCAATCTGTCCGTTGCAATCCGATTCGTGTTCGACCTGACTGACCGACCGCACCTGAAGGTTGGTAGCCAACACCCTGTCTGCTGTTCAACGATGTCAACGCTGGTGGCTTCCAAGTGGCATAAGCTGACATCCCGGCGCCTGGTCCGATCCCTCCACCTACATTGTATAAATGAGAAAACGATATCAAAGTAATACAACAATAACGCAAACTGACATTAGTCCCTACAATTGGATCTAAGCAAACGATTCACACAATATCACACTATCATATTTTTGAGAGATATTGCAGTTGTTCTGCGATACGTGTAAGGAAATGAAGATGACTTAAATATGATATACGCACTGACGCCTTGACGTAAATGACGGATGGTACATGTATGTTTCAGAATCCGCCATCGCAAATATATTACACAACAACGGAATACTTGGGACTCTGTCATCACATACGTGTTGACGTCAATGGCATGTTTCAGAATCCGTCATCAAATATATAATAGACAACGGAATTCTTGGGTGTCCGTCATCATATACGGCTTGACGACAATGGTATGCTTCAGAATCCGTCATCACATATATGATACACGACAAAGGAATACGTGGGGCTCCGTCATCATCTACGTGTTAAACGACAATGGTATGTTTCAGAATCCGTTATCACATATGTTACACGACAACGGTATACTTGGGTGTCCGTCATCATCTACATGTTACACGACAATGGTATGTTTCAGAATACGTCATCACATATATGTTACACAACAACGGAATACTTGGGACTCTGTCATCACATACGTGTTGACGTCAATGGCATGTTTCAGAATCCGTCATCAAATATATAATAGACAATGGAATTCTTGGGTGTCCGTCATCATATACGGCTTGACGACAATGGTATGCTTCACAATCCGTTATCACATGTGTTACACGACAACGGTATACTTGGGAGTCCGTCATCATCTACATGTTACACGATAATGGTATGTTTCAGAATACGTCATCACATATATGTTACACGACAACGGAATACGTGGGGCTCCGTCATCATCTACGTGTTACATGACAATAGCATGGTTCAGAATCCGTCATCACATATGTTACACGACAACGGTATACTTGGGAGTCCGTCATCATCTATGTGTTACACGACAATGATACCCCAGCAAAATCCTATTTTTAGCGCCTCTCTTTTATATTATGTTAATTTTTGTCGCTGTTTGGTATAGACTAGTTACAATCAGCACGTCGATATTCACAAAGCAGAATTCTTCTACATACCAACAATTCCTGCTTGCCTAGGTTTCCGATCGAGTTCTCCAAATGATGGCATATAAGTTGCCTTTTCTAATCCAGTTTTCTTAGCATGGCCTGAGGTGAGCTCAACCACTTTCTTTCCGCTGCCCAGGTCATACACTTTACCTTCCACATTACCAATATTGGTTACCCCAGGTCGCACGGGCCCAGGGGCACCAGGATAGTACCTTGCATGCTGGAGATACCTCTGTTTTGCCGACCCCGAAGCTTTCCGTAGTGGTTCACGTTTTGATCCACCAATATTTGGAAGACCATGGTCAAATGATTGCTTTTTCTCTGCAATAAAATTATCCAAAGTTGGTTGCTTGGCAATTGGGTGTCTCTTAGCAATGCTCGGAAATTTATACTTGGACATTGAAGTTTCTAAGTCATTAAAAGCAGCATCAAAATCGTCCATACTATCTTTAGTATTTTCTGTTCCCTGCCATTTTTTACGACTCAAGCTTGTGCCAGATTCGGTCGCCTTTTTAAAAGGTTTTGACTCAGCTGAGTCCAAATGTTGGGAATTAAAATCATTCTTAGTCATGGAGGGTCTTGAGTAGGTTCCTTTATTGCTTTCAATATTTTCTTTATTTTCAACTGTTTCCACAGCTGCATTCCCATTCAACTGTTTATTACCAAATGTTCGATGTGGGTTCTTTTCCTCTAACTTTGAAAATGTATTCTGCCTCGGCACATTGTTCCGTTGTATTGTGTGACCAACTTGAAAGTAAGGATACTGTAGACATTGGCTGGCTGTTGGACGCTTCCTTGGATTCCACATCATCATATCTTCCATTATTTTGATGGCCTCAGGGCTGGCATTTGGAATAAGTTGCCTCAACGGTGTTGCAGCCTGCAAATGACAAGAGTTTCATGTTTTAAAATTCCACAACATACAATTCAAATAAAAAATACAGCAAGAACATTACAGTAAAGAAAGTATCAACTATAACAAGAATATGTCAAAAGACACGTTAACAGCGCATAACTTTTGTTGCAGCTTATGAACAAGCTTTCTCGGTAGGCAACCTTATCGACTAAATAATAACAATGAGACCAATGAACTGCAATGTGAACAACAAAACTTGGACTGCTGGGAAGGGTAGCCATATAGGAATCAAAAAAGCAAAAGTCAGGTTAATTGTGATTTATTCTAATTTTCAGGACCCAAAAAAAGGAATTTTTCAATAGCAGAAAGCTTAGGCACCACAATGTTTTCCTTTTGTACTTTTAAATGCCTCAGAATTGCTGTTTTACAATTAATTTAGCAAGACCAAAAATACAACTTTCTCCAGCATGAGCCTTGCCTCTCATGTCAAGTTCTTTCAACCTGTTTTTTTTTCAATTTCAAATTTCTCCTGCCGTTTTTACAATTCTATCAGTTTTACGAATCACAGGCAATTATTTGAATCCATGCCATACATGATACTGAAGAATAGTTATGAAAATGACAACCTGAGCTTCAAATGAATGTCTACAGACTTCATAACCGATGCCTTTACTACTGAGGTAAGCAGCTAAAGTGGTGTGATCGCACAATTTTCACTTACTCGACCCTGATTGTCTACACATACAACTGTGTGTGGCAAATACATTTACGAGCGACAAATCCTTTGTACCCAACAGAGCAGATGACCCTAGTTCAAAGCTCGAGTGGTCAAAACTGATTCATCGCATGGACTGAAAGAGTGTAACAATATACCTTGATCAACAACACAACGAGGACAACAACAAAAAGCCACTCACGGATAGTAATTCCAAAGGCATGCCAACTAAAAACCCAGTTACCATTTACCGCAAGAGTAAAATGAGTGGTTATACTTATAGTTAAAACCCACTATGAATAAACTGTATTACTAAATTTTGCTAAAAAGCTGGAATTAAAACATTTTGCAATACCAGTATAAAAATTAAACTATAAATATGACAAAAATTTGATTAAACAAAAGTACAGTTGATAAAAATTTGCACCAACTTTATCAAAACTTACAACTTTTGGAAACTTGAAATTCATGGCACTTGCTAACTGATGACCTTCTGGCCAGTCATCCTGAAAACAGAGAGAAAAAAAAATCAAAAGATAGGGCGTAACAATCAACAAAAATACTAGTGTAATAAGAAGTACTAGTAAAACTTTACATCTGAACACAGTAGCTAGTACAATTTAAAGTGAATTACCTTCTGTGGTGTTCCAAAAACAGACGAAACTTTGAAAATCATATCGACTTCACTGCTACCTGGGAAAAGCGGTCTCAATGTGTATAATTCAGCCATGATGGCTCCACAGGCAAAAATATCAATAGGGGAACTGTAAGATGTTGAACGGAGTAATACCTCTGGTGCTCTGTACCTGCAACAAGAGATTAAATGTTTCTCATTTACATATCTACATCAGTAAAACAAGTAAGGTGCACAGGTTCATACACATATCTGTTTTTTATATCAACAAGAAACACTTTAGTTTTAAGACATTGGAGAATGAAGTAACACAAAGTGGATGAATAACTCTGATAGAATGAGAATCTTTGTCTTACGAAGACCATATATCCTCAGAAGTGTCTTATGGACATACAATGAAGTTGAATCATCATTACTAGACATTACCTCCCTCAACTCTCTGTCGGATGCTAGAATCTTAACTTCTTCCTTGGAGGTAACACCCCAGATAATTTACATACATAATTTGGGTACCAAAAGAAGTAGCTTACTGGTGATAACTTCATGGTAGTAAACCATGTGACCAAAAAATTGTAGCTTAATTTCCAGGAGTATCTGAGATCTTGGAAAGCTTGATGTGAGGATATATCTTGTTGATGGGTTTTCTGTCTTTATACATTTTGGACTCTCTCATTTATAGACTTGCATGCAAGCACAATGATCCTTTCAAACTACCTTAAGCAAAGGCAAAGGCTATATATATATATATAAAATACCTCAACAGATACTGCTTTTTTCATATATTTGTCAAGAGTGGGCATTACCACAATAGCTGCACTAAGTGGGAAACAACCGGGTTCGAACTTGCAACCCTCAGACTCAAAACCCAACATTCCAAACCTCCGTGCCATCACAGCACAAAGGTTTGGTGAAGGACATTCAAAGTCCTTGGTATTGCGAGGTGAAACCCAGTGGTGGTAAGGGCAAAATCCACATTTGCTGCTTACAATCTACAGATCTTTAGCTGAATTCAGGAAACCACACACAAATAGGTAATCTAAATCTCAGCTATTCTTTACTTACCATCTTGTCGAGACATAATCTGTATATGGTGGTCGTGACCTTATCTCTCTTGCCAATCCAAAATCAGCTATTTTTACAAGTTCTGAACCACTGCAGAGGAGGTTCTCAGGCTTCATGTCACGGTGAAAGTATCCTGTGAAAAACAGTATCATTTTTAATTTACATCTTACTCTTGTACAAAACAATTGATAAAGTAACTAGATTGTCATTTCAGACAGAATATTCACAACCCCAGTAAAAATACAAAATACACAAGCTTGAGGATACTGGATTACACAATCTAAACAATCAACAAAATACATGAAACAATGAAAAAATTTGCAACAATAAGAGATTGTTCTGAGAACTGGAACTAAACATGCCCTAATTTAAGTATATCTTATATCTTGTATATCTTATGGGCCTTGGTCCTACCAAAGATCAGGAGCCAATTTTTCAGGGCTGGAGTAAGCACTTAAACCAATTGGGGTCAGGGCAATTGTAACTAATGCATAAGCATAAGTTGCTGGATGGACACCAATTGTACGAAACCACGGTATACCTATTTTTGTTAGTGATAAGCTCTCAAATGATCATAAAGATCTTTGTCAACTTCCTTTTTGCTATTGACTACATACCACAATGATCTCTGAAAAGATTTAAATCAGGGTTGGGCCTCCTACTGAATGTTATCTAACACAAACACTAGACTTGCTACTACACTTGATTGGTGTTGAAACAAAATTTATTTGGCTCTTGTGCATTATCTTTCACAATGAAATTTGAATGCCCAGTACACAAAAAAAAATACATATTGTACCAAGGATAATCTTGCAAAATATGTGATAAATTATGAGCATTGGATGGACATGTTTCACTTATTGCTTACCTTGTTTATGCATAAAGGCCATTCCTTGCATAATCTGATACATGATGTTACGAATAGCAGATTCTGGAAACAAACGATCTCTGAAAACATAAAAAGAAGAGAAAAAGATGTGTGCAACATCTTTCAGAATCAATCAAAAACATTATACAAAGTGATACTTTTAATTGCTAAACAAGGAACAACAACTGCATTTTAAAACATGGCAAAGGCAACATATGTAACTATTTATACCACTAACATGATGCAAACAAAACAGAGCTAAAATTATTCATTTCCATAGTTTTGCCAGTTGTAAATCATACATCTCTACAACTTAGCAGAAACTAAATCCAGATAGTCTAAAAGCCTTCAAATTAATAGATGTCTCATAACCAAGATGATGCAACAAGATACTGTCATCATGGGGCATTACTATTTTACTTTGTACAAATTGTTGATACTACATGCATATACATTTTGTATCCTCCGTCTGTTACAGTGCAATTGGCATGTTTCAATTAAGCAAACTTCAGCATTGAGATTTAAAAATAACAATTTCAGACATGAATAACACAAAGTACATCCTTACTGAAATGTGTATCCTTACTCCATCTTATTAGATATTAAGGCAAAAGTTGCAAGGCATACCTGCTTTTCATTAACTGATACAAATTTTCCTTCATGTATTCAAAAACAAAATAAAGGTGGTTATCTTCCCTGATCACTTCTTTTAATTTGATAACGTTTGAATGATTCAACTTCCGTAATGACTAAAAAGAAAATAATGGAATACTGACATGCTGAAAAGGTACAAGTGATATTTTTCTAACCAACAAATGTGAAGCATGCTTGTACTTTAATCAATATGAAAAATTGCTGTTACCAACAAAACATAGTGATGCAAGAACCAATACAAATTATATTAACTATCCTTAAATTTAGATCGTTGTTACAAATTCAGAAAAATAATGCAAATTTACACCCATGCATGTTACACCTAAATCAGATGAAAGGCATCACAGGCTTTCATGGGAAAGGTGCATGTGCATGCCCTGGAACACACCTGCAGCTTTCCAAGTGTGCAAAATATTGTATGCCTTGATCTATTTAAAATGGAAGTTGTTGCCACCACATGCCACAATACACCTCATTGGCTTCAGGTGTACAATAGTTAGCATTCCTGCCATAATCTTCTTTCCCAGAACTGCATTAAATACAATTAATTGCAGTAAACAATGCACTTAAATACATAAATGTTAATTACACAATAAACAAGATTTACTTCACAAGAACTACCTTTATTACCTCCAAATACCAAACATACTTATTATTTGCTACTTCTGTTCTTTCTATATCTTCTTTCAATTGTTAGAACATCTCCTCGTGTTATTCTGATAACAATACCCTGCAATAACTGCTACTCCATACACAGACAAAAGAAGTTTGTAAATGACTAGACGTAGCTAAAAATACCCTACATTTATACCTTGATCAATTCAATCTTTCAACTCTGCTTACGACCTAATATTCATAGGTTGGCAAAGATGTTACTGATATTTATATCAGATAATTTCATGCTTTCACATGATTTGACAAGGTGTTCACGAACTGAAAAATTCCTCCACCAAATTTAGTGTTGTTAAAAAGAAAGGTATCTATACAAATCCACTTCTGAAATGGCAAACATTATTCCCATTTATGGAAAATAAAATGTATGATCTACAGAGCTACAGGATACCATAGTTACATACACTGATTGTAACTACACATGTTTTGAATACAGTACTATAATGGCTCTTGCTTACTTTTACTTCCCGTAAATTCATACATTCCTCCCAAGAATAGAATTTCTTCTTCATTCTACAAAAAAATAAGATTCCTTTTAATAAATGCATATAAACCTACACATATAATATGTAACTATAAGCATATTAGTATATATGTAGGTATCTTTATAGTCTCTATAAGTTGTATATTACTCAGTAAAGATATAATTCTCAAGATACAAAATTAAAACTATCTGACCTTAAAATACCATAAAACCTGCATATAAGCCATCCCTGCATATAGGCCACACTCCTTAATTAAGGCATCCAAAATTGAAAACAAATATTTTTGACTTTCTCCAATTAAATCAAGTTCTGTAACATCTGAAACTCAAAATTCAGATCTTGGGCAACCAAAATTAAACAGTAGTAAAACGAAATGAACTTCGAGTTTTATATGTTGTTATCTAGTCTGAAAATGTAATCTGGATGAAGGACACAATTTGAGGCATAAAATATTAAACAAAAAAGTTGGCTCTTTTAAAAAACAAAATGGACACTTACTCTGATACTTGGCAATAAGCAAATGGATGAGCTTTTGTATAAACCTGTATGCAGGTTATACCATAATTCTCCAGAAAAATTTGTGCATAAATATAATTGTAAAGTTTCATATAAATTGTGTTAATATACAATTATTAAATATCTAATAAACACAAGTCATTGAAGATTTGCTTGCATACACAAATATATATTTTCTGATTTCTGCTTTCATTCCTAAAAAAGCTTTGGTATTGCTATCATTTCAATAAACATTTCATGTTATGGTTTGTGTGCGTCTATTAGATCTTTCCTTTGACTATGGCCTAGTGTACTGTCTGCTAAAAATTCTACATATTTAAAGTTTATATGTATCACCATCTATCATGTGCTTAATAAAGCAGTATATATCCATATATCTCAATTAAATAAACAGAACATGCCACTGCATTATATTAAAGATTAAGAAATAAATATACATATGAACTATTAACGTGAAGACTTATTGAATGAACAATACGAATAAAAGTTTTTTCTTTGGAATTATATGTATCACAAAATTCTTCAGAGCCTTAACACATTGAGGCTAAGCTCTGGCTTAATAATATATGATACAGTGTGCAAATTATTCAAACACCCTTGTCTGAAAACTGTACATAATCATTAAAAAGAATAATGGTAACACGTAGCTAGAAGTTTAATGTTGCAAAATGCATCAATTTACTGGGAATATGTGATGTTTTCATGATCTAAAGTTAACAAGCCTAACACATTCCACCTTAATTACGGCTAAATAATGTGTGAAACAGTGAGCAGATCATCTTATTTGGACACTCCTATCTTAAACTCTATATAAACATGATATCTTTATCTTTACATGTGATAACAAAAATATTCAAGGCTATCACGAGCTTAAATACTAATGAACGCATACTTGGGCTAATAATTTTAAGGATATGCAGTAGTTTAGGTTAAGGACAATATTTGCATATGCAATTGCTGGACCGAAAATACTTGGCTAATAGCTAATTACGATAATCTGCTTTGAATCATTGATACAATACACAGTTAACCAAGATGTCTATCATAGTAGTGCAAGAACGAGGTTTCTTATGCAAGTGACAATATGAGAAAGTTCTGATCTTACTTCTTTATTGCAACAGTCTCTCCAGTATCGGTTGTTTTTGCAAGCACCACAGACCCATATGTTCCATCACCAAGCTGCTTAATAGTTCTGTATCGATGCATTTTGACAAACCAAAAAATAACAATGAATCAAGCTCCTTCAAGGTTTCACAAAAACCGAGCACATACTAGGTGTAGATATCTCCGTGAACATATCTCGGGCTAAAATAAGAGTCGAAAATTACAGCAAGGACCATGGCCTCTCAGTTTTATAATAACTTGCTTCTTTACTTTCTCTTTCTCGATTCACCAGCTGGTTAAAACATTTTGCTCTTTAACAACACTTTCCTTTCTGCCTAGTAACTGTCAAGGTTTAAAGAGTTTACTTGTTGTGATGCCAACAGATATCCCCCATTACCTTTCTGCGGATAACAAAAGCTAACAATACGTCTTTGAATAAAATGTTGACGTAAAATTACGACTCCCTCGACGAGTTCATACTGCAATGGCTTCGGCTTATCAATACCAAGAAACTATTCCTTTAAATGCAGCAGAACAAACTCTTTCCTTTGTACGATGTGTACTGTATCGGTCTCCCAAGACCTCAACACTAAGTTAAAACGATGACTGCCTGCACATCAATCCTCCACAATAAGTTCACGATAAAATTGTCCATTAAGATTGAGTTAATTATAGCCCTTTCGTGTGTTTAACTGAAGACCTTGTTTTTGTCTTGCATCCTGGCAAATTTTAGTTCCTTGAATGTTATCCTGGATAAGGTTTTCCACCTCCTTCCTTCACGAATGTTATCGTTGCGATGAATAATTCATTAGATTCACAATGTTTTTGTCTTCAACGTTCGATTTCGTTAGCAGCCATTACAACCCTGCAACCTGGAAACGCATCAGTTATCAGCCTCTGTTTCTTGACAACACAAACACAAGCGAGACAGCAGTTGTGGACCATGAGTCATTGCGAGCCGATGAGTCGTTGGCAGGAGTCTTACGTAAGTGTGCGCCAACGCGATTGCCGGTTTCGAAGTCCTATACTACTGAACTTATGTATAATTGGGATCTTTACGAACTAAAGAAAAAAGTGTTAAGGGCACGATAGCTTATTATAGACCTGAGATTTTGGAATGTTTAGTGGCCAATTATATACTTCAGAGAGATAAATACTTTAAAATACTAACCACATAGGCACAGTTGTCTAAAACACAAACTCGGTGACTTAATAAAGGGCACATTCAAACAGTGTATACTATTATAGAGTGAATACCGAATAACTCAATGATGACAAAGCATCCCAAACAGGCAAGCAAAGGGGAGCGGGGATTGATAATTTTGTTTTCACCCTTCAACAACGATGGCAATTTTTTAACAATGTTAGTGTATGCGGATCTGTAAAAATGCACATTACTCCTGACATATCTTATCCCTATCTGTCAATTTACATTCCTTTCTTATGTCTTATTCGGTGTTTTGCTATGTACAAATTGTTATAGGGCTAACGCTTCCTGTTCTAAAATGCAGACAGTGTTTATAAACTAATACATCAGTTACTTTGTTGTTTAAACATTAGGAGTTAGTGCCGTGGCACCCTGGCACAGTTATGGCCTGCAAGCGTGTCTACTTTAAAAAATTTTGTTTTCAAAAATCTTTTTAGATCATCTTCGTCTTTGGTGCCATAGGTTTTTCCCGCCGAAGTATAAAGTTTGCCTCAAAATACTAGTGAAAGTTGTCTTTTATTGCTAGACGCGTGGTGCTCCTCATTACATATTCGTTATGGTTTTCGCTTAGCAACCGCCGAATATTAGAAAGATATTAAATGTGAGAAGTTTACACTTGCAAATCCTTATCAATTTGCCAAACAGATGCCGCACGAAAAGTCTGTAATCCAAATAACACCAGAGTGATCAACATGTTTACTTTATGGTTATGTTATTGTCTAAAATGACGTTATTATTAAGAGGAAACAGAAATAAACTTGTGACCTTGAAATCCCTCTGTGTCTACATACTTATTTAGAAGCTCAAAGGCTTGCATTATTGGAATAATTTCTTAATTAAAATGTGAAGATGTTGTAGGAAATCTGACTGTCCAAATGAAAATCTGACGGCACAAAATCAGTAAAGGTAAGGAGTTATGTGAATTCAAGGTTCAAGTCTGAGATGGATCATGCAAACCTGTTAAAATAATTTATTCTATCCGTAATGTTAAAGCGACGATCACATTGAAAATTGAAACAAAATCTTTTGAATTGAAATTAAATTGGAGCGGACTTGCACATCTATACACACGATTACAAAAGTAGGTGGTTATCAAAACTTGAAATAGACCTCAGGAGCTTTTTTCTCTCGGACTCAAGTACATTTCCATAGCACTGAGTTTTCGGCTTAAGAGCATGTGGCAAACAGAGTTTCAGGCTAGAGTGTTTGCCTTCGAATGTAGAAGAATACGTCAATCATGGGAAACAAAGATGGTAGCACAAGTTGGGCAATAGGCTGCGATGTAATCAAACGTAGCAACGAAAGTATCTGAAGCAATCAAACGAAAATCAAAGCACTGAATGTTCGTTACCCTCGGGCGTTCATTACCCCGGGCGTTCATTACTCTCGGGCGTTCATTACCCTCGGGCGTTCATTACCCTCGGGCGTTCATTACCCTCGGGCGTTCATTACCCTTAGGGGTTCATTACAAGGGAGTTAATAGTTGGGGGCTTTGAACTCTTTTAGAAAGTAATAAACTAGGGGTGAGGTTTAGTTAATCAGGGGCGGTGGGAAATCTTTCTGATTATCATGCTTGATGTAAGCTTACCTCTTTCGACCACTCATGATAAACTTTCATATGTAGTTATTTACAAGTAAAAGAGAGGATTTAAAAGTATGAACGCAATTTCACGGTATCTTTTAGAAACAACAAAACAAAAATTGCCATAGAAGTGACATAAGGAATTTAACACTTTGATTGATGGGGTCTTAATAAATTCTGTGTGGGAGAAAGAATTAAAAAATCAATACCCCCCCCCCCTGAATGTATTAAGCACCAGACAGTACTTGAGATGGAAATAAGTAGTAACCAGGGATTTGAAAGATTAAGGAGGAGATTAGCAATTACCATGGAAATCGGAAATTACTGAGAAATTAAACTTTAATGTGACAATTGTGTATTATCGCGGAAATTGAAAATTACAGCGGAAATTTGAAAATTACCAATGGACCAAAATGCTGTAAAAACCCAGCATAACCACAAACATTACTGCCTACAAATTCAACATTACTCTGTACAGGCAACAATGCAGACTTGTCAACGTACCAGGTTTAGCTGGGGGACCCGTGGTATCAAACATGTAGCAAAGTTGATTAAGAAAAATACGTTTAGGAAGGGAGCAATTTTCAATGGTGATTTTCGTTTTTCATCCGCAAGTGGGGGGCATAATCAATCACTTTGGAACTGCATCTGACTTAAGACATCGCCTTGTAAGACTAGCAGAGTAAGGACCAAGTTGTGAATAGATAAAACAATCATCACTGAAATGCTCCCCATACATCATTGAAATCTCGGTTGGTGTCCAATTTTCCCTCCACATAGCTCTAACCCATTCTTGGAGTAGTTCTGCTTTCACTGGAAAAAAACTTCATTAGTACAAAGATTTTGTTTGGGGGTGTTTTAATCTACTTCTTTTTTGTCATCAGTAGTTGTATTTTAGTGTGTTACTGTTGTACAGTAGTCAACTATAGAGCTAGCAACAACACGTGGAAAGAACAACAAAATCTATTATAACCCG